>VMKM01000083.1:0-102500 GCA_008360985.2 Macquaria ambigua
CATTCAGAGGCAGGGGTGCAAATAATTTGCCAAATAATTATTTTGAATTATTCTCCTTGCGTGTGAAAGACCACAAACTTCCAAGTATGTTGAGTATACCCCTTAATGAGTGGAATAAACTCACTTCAGGCCTGTGGAACACAGAAATGATTATCAAATATTAAATACAAAAACCAGCAATAACATCTGCGGTTAGTGTGTTTGTTTGTCCGGCCCCTGCAGGTTAACAGACGCCTGTTCAGCAGAGATGTTGTTACCATAGAAACACTGTGTCTGGGTGTTGCTTTTACCTGTCTGTGCTTCGACATCGACTGTCTGTGTTTTACAGGAGACCCCTTTGTTCTGCACCAGCGGTCTGCAGAGCAGGGCCTTGTTCTTCAGGATCTTTGGGGCAGGAGGAGGATGAACTTTGACTGCATCTGTCTGAACACCGACCTAAAGGACATAAAAACAGTAACAACTCCAGAATTAATAATTTAAAAAAAAACAAATAGACTAATAATGAGCTCATGGCAGCCACAGGTCCTCACTCTCTGAAGGCATGACCTGGCTGTACCAACTGCACCAAACACTCAGTTATCAGAGTGAAGCAAAGTTTCATTATTTTATTGATGCAAGTTTTACCTGCTAAAATGTTCTAAAAGGCGACAGCACTTTTCCTCATTTCATCTTGATCCAAAAACGCAGGTAAACTGGGGCTACGCAGCACATTTTTACTCTCCTGCTTAATCTGTTTTATTCTTTACTATAGCTTATTATTATTATTATATCTTTTATTTCACTCTTTTAAAAGCCCATTTAAGTGTCTTTTTATACAGCCTTTTGTTTTTTATCTGGTCTTTTAGTCTTACGTAAAGCACTTTAAATTGACCTTGTTGTTTAAAAGATGCCGTACAAATAAACCTGCATTGCCTTGATTGCTTAACTGTATCACAGAGCTCACCTGTTTATCCACTCATTTATGCATGTTTTTACATCAATTTCTCACCTGTCTGTATATCTTTTATTACATTTTACTGTATATAAAATACATATAACATACGCCAACTTACATGTCCAGAGTTTTTTGATTGAGAGATAGAGACTGTGCCTGTGGGGACAATGACAAAGTATGAAACCTCCACAATCAACAATGGCAACCAATAGCGTGTTTTTCTCTCTTATATGTTATAGTACATAAATACTTGTGTGAGTGTGTGTGAGTGTTATTGTTGTTGTGTACTTTGCTGGGCCGTTCTGTCGGAAGCGTTGGATTTCCCGGTTGGAGGGCCAGCGAGCGAGATGACGTTGGCGATGACAGGTGTGGCCTCCTCTGTAGCTGCAGATCAAAGAACGCAAAACACGAGGAAACACAGAGGAGTCAGCGGGGGACATCACCGATCGATTTCATAATACAGGGTAAAATTTAAGCATTTTTCAAGCACTTTCAAGGTACCTAAAGCAAAAACTCTTGAAGCCTTTATCATCACATCTAAATTGTTATTATAAGTGCCAGGAGATAACAAACAAATATGACAACAGGATTGTTTCATTTAAAATATTAAAAGATTTTTGGTTTACATGAATGACTGTCGATGATGAAACACCAGATTATGTTGAAAATCAAGCATTTTTCAAGGAGTATATCTGAATTCAAGCATATTCTTAACCTTGAAAACACAACGGTTAAAATTAAACATTTTCCAAACTTTGTACAAACCCCGTAAAAAGTCAGGCTTAAAACCACAACGCAGGAAAATAAAACAAGAAGTGGCAACAATAACACACACCTCTGGGGACCTCGCCCTGCGTGGCCACTTTATCGCAGCAGAATTGTAGCAGACAAATCAGGTCGCAGAAGTGTTTGACCTCTCCCAGCATGGGGAGACTCTGCTTCAGCTTTCCTTTGCGGCCGCAGGTGTCACACTTTGCAACCTGAGAGAAAACAGCGAGTAAATCATCATCGCCATCGTTTTAGCTTAACTATGATTTTAGTAAGTGAGTAAATCGAGGCTTGCTTACATGGCAGAAGAGCATGGTGTATTTGGACCTGCACTCCTCAGAGCAGAACTCCTCGGTCGAGCCTCCATACTGTGCCGTCACCAGCTTCTTGGACACGCATTGGCAGTAGACGCAGGAGTGGCAGTGTTTCCCCCAGTTTTTGGTGAGGTCGTGTCGAAAGAGGAGCTTACAGCCTGGGAGGAGGGAGAGGAGAGGCTCAGGGACACTACACATCATTTATCAAGTTTCACACCTCTTCAAGATACTTGTAAATAATTATACACATGATTGTTTTGTATTTAGCTCTGCTCAGAGGATGTAAATAGATCCAAAACCCTGCACACGAGATGTTTCAAACTGTCTCCTTACCGTCGCTGCAGAAGAAGCAGTCTTTGTTGTTAATCCTCTTGGCGTCTCTGGTGGTCTTTTCCATCTTACAGTATTCACACAGGCTCGTCACACAGTTGGCTTTCTTGAACTCGTGAGAACAGTCGACGCTACACACGAAAACCATCTTGTCCTGCACACACAGAGAGTTGGTATGAACGACGAATCACGCAAACACAGAAATGCCTCAACAAGGTTAAGATTAACATTATTTAAGGCAAAGGCTAAATAATGGCTGCTCAATAGTATTCCCTAGTAGAATGTGGATATCTGTTTTTTGTGTTTTACTTTTTAATTAATTGATATTTCCTTCTTGAACTGTGTCGTACAACCTTTGTCATTTATGATGTATGATTTATTTTTTCATCCGTATCAATGAGTGCGGGCTCAATAACAGAAACACCTCTCTGTATAATGCTATAAAAATACTGTTCAACAGCACCACAAACTACCTCCTCCAAAATTATCATAAACTTTAATCAAGACCTTCATGAAATTTTGCCAAAATGTTTCCGGCTTTCCAGCTTCTTCTCTAACACGTGAACATGCTGCTACCCACCACAATTCAATTTAAATAATTTGATTAGTACAAACTACAAAGTGCAGTATTGCGGGTGATTAATTTACCTGTTTTTTGTTTCATATCTTTTATATAATTTAATATGTTAGGTTTTAGCACAAGCATAACATATTTGTATGGTTTAAGTACTTCAGTATGTTTTATGTATCTTGTGTTCAAGTCTGTGTGCGTTCTATGTAAGACGATATAAAACAAATTTTCCATTGAGGGCCAGAAACTCAAAGTATCACACAGTGGGTGCTCATGAGGTGCCACGGAAATCTTATTGTGTTTTTATGAACTCTTCATTGGTATCTCACAGGACTTTCTCTTGTGGCATTATCGTTCCTTTCTCTCCCGTGTCTCTCTACTTTCCTGTTGTATCAGTAGAAATACTGCCCACTAAAATAAAGACTTGAATCTGCAGTCATCTGTCACTCTGATAAATGCATTAAAAAAGTTATTTCTATGCAGCACTGTAGGCAAAAATCTGTCTGTCTCATGGGAATATAAGAACCCACACTTTAAGTCGAGTAGTTTTAAAAACACACTCTCCCACACACACACGTTACCTTGATCTGGATGAGCTCAGGTTTAAAAGTTATGCTGCGGGAACACTGGAAGCAGTTCAGTTTCTGTGGTCCTTTGGGGACGTCTTGCTGAGGCTGGGTAGGAGTGAAGGCCTGGATCTGGGTGGATCCGATTGGCAACTTGGTAAAAACATTCACCTGTTTCTGGGACTTCTTGAACTTTTCCTATGGCACAGAAAAACAATGCAAGAGTCTTGAGTGAAGAACACTACACAAAAGGTTACAGTTTCTACTGCAGAGTCAACAATGAGAAGCGAAATCAAAACAGCAAACACAAAATGTGTTTGTTGTATCTGCAAGAGCTGCCGCCTAAAAGTCGATGAGCCAAGTCATTAGTGGAGACGAGTCGACTCGCTTTTTGTCAGTCGAATCACTGCACCTTTGTTTTTAGCTGCATCATTGCACGCAGAGCAGTGCAGGCTGTAACCACAATCCGTGTGTGTGTGTGTGTGTGTGTGTGTGTGTGTGTGTGTTGAGATGTACCTGTATCTGGTCCGTAAGTGCTCTCACTCTCGCTAGGCCCTTTGGTGACAATGAAACGAACTAATGATTAATTTCTCAAAAGAAAAGATCATTCAGCCCCTCCTGTGCCACCAGTCCCAAATTTCTGATGAGGACAGTTCAGCAGGTGTTATAGTTAACTGTATATCACTGCAACAAAGTGCATTATTCTGGGACTCTGGTGGAAGAGCGACTGATTTAAAAGCCATCATTTTCACCTCCATTGAATGAAATCCCGAAGGCTATGACTTCGGGCATTTTCAGTGGTGTAACTGGGAAACTGGGCACGCATCATTATAGAAATAGATCAGAAGTTTGTGGTGTTTTCGCTCGTTCACCGGAGCAGCTCCAGTCTCTTTGCCTGCGGCACAGCAGCCGTCAGTGTTGACTATTACTCGTGACGTGTAACCAATCAGACAGTGCTGTGGGCGGGACATTAAGCGAGACTACAGAGTAGTGACTACAGACAGAGGGAGGCGGCTGTATCAGAGCCAAAGTACCGCATTTTAAAATGTATTTATTTTATCTGCAATTCAGACTTTTTACTTTAAAATAAAACAGCACATTGTTATTGCTGTAATTTGTCTATTTATTACCAAAACATTTATCAGTAATACAGTTAAAATGGAAAAAAGATGAATGTGTTGCGCTGCATGTAGATTTTAGTGGTGCTCCTAAAGTTTTCAGTAGGGAAAACGTTGCTTACAGTCAGTAAACCTCATTACCTGAAAAGCCATGACGCAAGGTAGAGTGCAGAAGTTCCTGATGGAGGTATCTGACATGGCCAGGTGGTAGGTCGGTACTGTGTTTTTCCCACAACTATCACAATTCAACCGTGCACCTGTGGAAAACTTTTTATTTTTAGTTTAATTTATTAAAAAAAATAAAATAAAAAAACATGTCCAAGAGTGCAGTATTAAATGCAAACATGAAGAATCAGTCATGAAAACTTTACCTGTACCTGATACACTGACAGTCTGGACCATGAACGCCATCACACAACTGCTGCTACAGAAGAGGTCCACAGAGTCATCACTGTTTTTGTTGTCAACCATATCTGCCAGCAACCGGGTGGTGCGACACATCACACAAGGCTGGGTCGTCTTGGTTTTCTATTATGAGATAAATAAAAAAAAAAAAGAAGGAACGTTAAGCTGGGCAGACAGTTTTTTAAAATAATCTTGTACGCAGTGTTAACAGACACTACATGTTTTAATCGGCCTTTCTGCACGTTCAGAACCTGCAACTTTTATGCTCACACTGTACGGATCAATTGACCGGCCGTGACACGAAGCTCACACGTAAAACAGGTGTCCAGTGACAATTCCAATAAAAGTTATTCAAACAAGACGACAGAGTCCTTAACAATGTTGACAAAAAGAGAGAAAGGCAGCACTACTTTGTGCAATTCTATGAACGGAAAGTAAGGAGAAAAAGAGATTAATATGGAGCTGCAGATGTCTAGAAGATGCAGACAATATGGAGTCTGTCTCAGTCAAGACTACAGTTTCAGCCACAACATGTAAAACACTTCTCCAGTAATATTAAAACAAGCTCACTCACTACAGTTTATAATGGATCTTTTGACAGCAGCCATGTGGAAAACTGCAGACAGCCGACCAGAATTTCTGAAGTGCTTGAAATGCATCTGATCTTTTGAGAGCAAGATTGTTGATCGTTCAGGCAATTAATCCGGTGTTGTGAGCCTCAAACTGCATGTCAAATGACAACCGATCTGCTAGAAATTCAGCCCAATTATAAAATGAATTGGGGGCGACCGATCTGGGGGCAAAAATCTGGCTTAATCCACACAATGGATTTGTTAGTGTTTTTTTTTTTTTTTAATTTTCATACCTCTTTGTACTTGGTCAGACACTCTGCATTGCACAGAGTCTTGTTGCCGTCTTCCACCTTCAGCATGAGCGGTTTGCTGTGGCAGTAGGAGCCGCAGTTTGCGCAGCCGGCCATGGACAGGTTGTTTACTGTACGGAAACGGTTAAAGCAGGCGTCGCTGCAGATCTTGTGGACAGCACCGCTCAGGACCACCTCATGTTTACTCTGCAGGAGGGATGACAAAAACAAAACAGAGTCTGTTATTTCAGAGATTAATCCTTTCACTTAGGAAAGTGTAGATTACAGGAGCAGCGAGGTAAAAGGTTGTGTGTACTACTTCTTTACTGTTATATACTGTATAAACTATTTCATGGGACAATCCTAATTTAACAAGCCAGGACTATTATAAGAAAAACTCTCTGCCCTAATAAACTGGTATCCTTCAGCCCAGGAAAGATTAAATGGCACGCTCGTTTTAATAGCTTTGCAAATAATGTTTATCACTGGGTTTATTATTATTGTATGCATACACTTAAAGGAAGAAGCAAAACCTAAATAATCATGTTTTTATATTCTCTATTCGTCGATCGACAGAAAATGAAATCTGATAAATCGATTTTCTTCAAGCAAAAATGCCAAATATTCCCTGGTTCCAGCTTCTCTAATGTGAGGTTTTCTGCTTTTCTCTGGTTGAATATCTTCAGGTTTTGGACTGTTGGTCAGACAAAACTAGAGATTGAAGAATTTTTTTACTATTTTCTGACATTTAATAGACAAAACAATTAATCACTTAATCAAAAAAATAACTGGCAGATTAGTTGCAGCCCTACTCTGTTTGACTTACAATGCAGTATCTGGTGCACATGCTGCAGAGTGACTGTGGCGCTATTGGTTGTGGTGGTTTTTTGTTGGCGGCGGATTGCCTGTAGTTGGCGGCGGATTGCGTGTAGTTGGCGGCGGATTGCCTGCAGTTGGCGGCGTTTTTCTTGTAGTTAAAGGAGGTCAGGCAGTTCTGGCTGCAGAATTCCTTCATGGCTCCATTTTTATCTGGAGCCAGAATGATGTCCTGAGGCCGAAATATCAACCTGAGGGAATGAGATGGGATAAGATCAATACGAGGTCCAATTATAGAAATTGAACTTTGACACAATTAAGTTTACCTACAGGTATACAGTGACTAGCCATAGTCGTATGTTTCCTGTTGAACTCACTTTTGGCATTTGTAGCAGATCTTAGTCTTAGTGACTGTGGGGAGAGATGTTGTGAGGCAGGCGGTGGAGCAGAAGAGTGCCGGGAAACCCTTCCTCTGGAAAGCTGTCTGTCCTTTCATCAGGCTCTTCTTGCAGAGGGAACAGGACATGTGCAACGACGAGGGGTTGGCCACGGGCAGCGTCTCTGTTTCGGAAGCTGGGGTCACAGAGAAGACCGATCCGATCCTCAAGTCCTCCTGTCAATAACAGAGTGGTGAGGTCAGTGGTGGTCCAGTGATTCTGCATCCATCAAACCTAACTGAAGGTCTGGTATGTTTGAAAAAGTGGGGGCCAGATTATATTCAAGGACTAGACATTCACATATTCACAACAGCAGATGTTCTCTTTGAATGGAGTGAGTACTGTTCCCTAAGTTACGTTACATTAAGTGACCACTGGTCATCTGATGAGAACTGTTCTTTATAGCAGTGGATCCCAACCTTTTTTGTCTGACGTACCCCCACAGCCTATCAGATTAACTCAATCACCCCTTTATCAACACTACCATTTACCCATTAGTTTAAGCTTACTTTTTACTGGTTAAACATTACTTTAAGCTAACCTTTTACTGGTTAAACATTACTTTAAGCTAACCTTTTACTGGTTAACCATTACTTTAAGCTAACCTTTTACTGGTTAACCATTACTTAAAGCTAACTTTTAACTGGTTACCCATTACTTCAAGCAAAGCATGAATACAAATTTAAAATATAGGGCGAGATTATTACTGTGGTTGTACAAGGGTTTTTTAACCTCTTTTGCCCCAGTTTTTCATATAAAAAGAATCTCTTCAACAACTTAAAGTTGGCTCTTTCAGTGTTTCAAAGTTTAATTAAACTGATTTTATTTCTTTGTGCACAAGAGCTGAAGATTGAGATAATACATTTATTACAGTGATTTTAGAAGGCAGTAACGTTTACTTATTTCTAATAAATGTTACTCAGGCCGAGTAAGATCGCCATTGTTACTTTGACATAAAAGTGACCAGGGTGCTAAATTCAGACATGAAACCAAGATGTTTAAATTGCCATCGGATTAAGGTAAAGGGGTGCGTGTCTGTCCTTACAAATCCTTACATGTCCCACCTTTGCAGTGTTGGGCTCATCTTTCACGCTTGCTGTAGGTGTAGAGGATATTAGAGCTTGTTCGTATTCTTCGTCTGCAGGCTCATCCTTCACCTTGACCAAAGGTGGTGAAGGAGACGACTTGATGGGCTGAGTGACAGCATGTAACCTTTCCTACAACAGGAAAAAAAAGATGTTGTTGTTGGTGACCTAAAGGACATTAAAGCTAGAAATGTACAAGCTGAAATCAGACATATGAGAGAAGCACATCATTGTAGGTACATACAGCTTTAACCCCAAGCCTGTTTTAATTTCCACACTGAGGCAGATTTTCTTACTTATACTTACATTGTCTAATCTTGGTATTGATAGCTTAACTACTTTCATCCCGTTCACTATGGTCGCTGGTGATGAGCTGTCCCTTCCTACAGGAACATGAGCAACATGTATGAATTGGTTAACTGTGAATAAGGATGCAAAGACAGTAATAAAGAAAATAAATAAATGCAGAAAAAAAAATCATCCATTGCGACAGTGACGTACAAATAACCAGATGAAAACACATGATCTGTAGCTGGACAGCCAGACATTTAACCATAAAAATTTTAATTTTAGGATGTGATGCTTCAGAATTTCAAGTGTCCTGGATTGGATTATACACGACATACCAACAACAGTACACAACTCAGCATTTAATGGTGAGATGTGTACTAGCCAAAAGCACCAAAAACAGGTTTGTCTCTTTTAAGCTCTTGAAATGGCTGATAGAGACTTCTTTTAGGAAGCCGATCATTTAAAAACTTGACTGGTTGGTGGGATGAGAATTTCATTTCTTAACCACAGGATGGTGTTTATTGTAAAACACTTAATTTTGCTTCTGCCAGAAAGCCTTTAGGAAGTCAGGTGACGTATAAAGAGCGACTAAGTCCATGTAGCGTGGAGGTCGGCGTGGATGAATGGGTCAAACACCAGACTTTCACCCAGGAGACCGCTCTTCGCATCCCGTGTGAAACTTAACTTATTATTTTAACCCAAACCATGATCTTTTCCTAAACCTAACTAAGTAGTTTTGGTGTCTAAACCTAACCAAACTGTGACCATTTCACAACCTTAACCACATACTACAAAGGCATTCTGGCAGAAAGCTTTGAAGGCAAACTCCCAAGTGCAAAACACCTGAAGCACCAAGTCACTCACCTGTGCTCGCCGTGGCTTCAGACGACGGAGACAAGCTGGACTGCATCGAGTCTAAAGCCACTTTCATGTCCTCCACTTGGTCCTCCTCTGCAGGTGGTGGCAACACCGCAGGTTTCACATCGGTTTCGTCTTTAACAGAGTTAGTGTCCTCTGCTACTGAGGGTGTGAGGGAAATTTTAAATACAGAAATTAGTGGGATGCCATAGAGCAGTGCCTTTGGAGCAGCAGAGTAGCTTCCAAGGGCAGAAAATGTCTTAACTGCCGAACAGCTGAACTGTCTTTGAACAAGATGCCATGTCTGTATCTCTGTAGGTCACACTGTGAACTAGGCAGAGTTAAGAGAGCTTCCCAAAGAGAGGTCAATGGGTTACCAACATATAGGCTCTATTGAAGAAAGATTCTCATCATTTAAAAAGTTACGAAAAGTGCTCTGTACGTGCAGCCACGAGCACACGAGTCAAAGTTTGAATAATGCCATGAAAGTGTATTTTTCCAAGATCTGCTTTTGCATCAATTAACTCTCTCAAAAAAGTTTCTCCCCATCATTAACACAAATACTTTGTGATAAACTCATTGAGAAAAAAAAACTTTTTTACCTTTATTTGAAATGGAAGGTGAGCGGCTGCTATCCACATCCATCAAACTGTTCTCCTCCTCCTCTTTCATCTGAGCTTCCTGTTCCACCTGATCCACCGTACCAATGTCCATCATCTCATCGAGGTCATCCGCTGTAGAAACCCTCATTTGAAGAGACTCAATTTCCAGCTGCGTGTCCATGTCCTCCTTAGTGTCGACGTCTGGGTCCATCTTTTCTTCAGCGTTTATCTCCTCCTTAGTGTCGACGTCTGGGTCCATCTTTTCTTCAGCATTTATCTCCTCCTTAGTGTCGATGTCTGGGTCTGTCTTTTCTTCAGTGTTTATCTCCTCCTTGCAATCAGAAGTCTGGTCCATATTTGTGTCCTCACTGACATCAGGTTTTGCAGGACTTCCCTCTAAGCTGTCGTCCTTTACGGCCACATTTTCTTCTTTTAGCTCAAACTCTTCCTCAGTTTTTACCTCAGTACCCTCCTTTTCAGACTCTGAGGTGCTACCTGTGTCATCACCTTGAACCAAAACTGTGCTGATTGTCTCCTCTGTGGAGGAAGATGACTGTGAAGGGGATGGATTTAGAGGAGATACAGATGCAGGACTAGGGACCATAGCAGCCTCAGTTTCTTTATGTTCAGTTTCTTTACTTTCCACTTCTTTTTCAACAACAAAGTTATCCTCCTCTCCATATTCAGAGAGTCTAGGAGAAGCTCCGCAAACAAGCTCTGGCTCTCCAACACCCACCGATGCTCCCGGCTCTGAAACAGCTTCCATGGACTCTCCGTCTGTCCCCTCTGTTACCTGCGTAACACAATAAACAATTGACATTCTGTACAATGTCAGAATACTGACTTTTGTCTTGTTCTATGTTCTAGCAAAAACATCAAATCATTACTTTAACTGTTCCATATTGCTGGTTTGTCTAGCGCAAAGTGCAACTAAACAAAACCCGTCACGTGTCGAACAACATGGCTGTGCTGAAAACAAATACAACCCCACATTTTGACATCAGTAATGTGTGTTTTTTGGAAATGAACACACATTTCTATCACAATGGTCCACACCACTGCAGAGCTGATTTGAAATAGCAGGTATTGCCCTACTGTACTTAGCCATATGTGTAGTGTATGCACAACCAGTTTTGTTTGTTTTGGCTATCGCATAAAAGACAAGCCCTAGTAATCAGCCACAATGGCTGATTATTCATGGCACTACTAGAAGGATGTTGGTTTGTCTTTTCAGTTTGATGGATCCCCATACTTCTCTGAACCCCACTACACAGTGTGGGTTTGAATAAGTAATCAACTTAGCTACCATTGAGTTTAGAAACTATACTTTTATCATTATACTGTTATATTGTAATCTTACAATAATTTGAATGAGCAGAAGACGGAGAATGCTTCCCTCTTTTAAATAAAAAGGACTGTGGTATTGTTGAAACACTAGTTACACAACACTCATCACTGATGAAATGGTTGCTGCAGAGTCTGAAACTTCCCAACTTCAGCCTCATTCTGTCATAAATTAGCAGATGATGAAAACTCTGAACTGCTACTAAGTTACTTTTCAGCAGAAAACCCTCAGGTACCCCACTTTAATAAAACATGCCACGACTGACAAAGTATCCCTACTTCCGCTGAATAAAGCTGTAATAGATATCGAATAATTAGCTGATAAATCAGCCAGTGCAGCTACAGAATCATCGATAGTGGAAGAGAGTTATATTTGAGGCATTCAAGTTTTTGTTTTTACTAGGCATGTGCAAGGCTCATGTTGCATGCCCATATGGACTCCATAGCAAAACCGAGTCCTGCAATGTGCCCGTGCAGAAAATGTACTTAACTTTACAATGAAGCTAGCTTAAATGTAATCATAGCCGACATGCCTGTATAAAAATAGCTATAGTGAAACACGGGCTGTAAAAATGTGCATACGTGTGCACGCACTGTCAGTTTCGTGTTATTTGTCTGTGTTTTAACCGTGCACTCACCAAACAAACGCGACATGGCAAGTTAGCTTGTTGCTGATATAGAAACACTGCTCTTGCAATGTAAACACAACTAGCGTTACTGCTGCACAGCTGTTTAACCAACAGCTACAACCTGACGTAAGTTTGGAAATGAGGGGTTAATTACCTCCGTCCGAGTCGCTTCCTTTAATTCAGCCATGTTGTGATGCTGTTCGGACTTGCTAATTACATGACCTGTAAACAAGAGAACTAGCTTAGCTCATCATTTGCTAAGCTACGGCTAGCTTGGTTACATACCCACACACCTCTCTGCGTGCCCGTTAGCTCGCTACGGTTAGCTAGTCGTTACCGAGTAAATATGTCCAAACGCCACAATAACTAACCACTATCCTAATGAAATGACTCTTCTAGTTGGAGTTATGCTAGATATACAAATGTCTTCATCTAGCAACGTTATAAAGAGTGTATGCAGACGTAACAACGTGCAGAAAATTACCGCGCCAGCGACTTGGACAGACGAGACTTGATTGGTGGCCAGACGTTGGTGTCCATCGCCAGTTTCCGTAGCCGCCATGTTTGCTCCAAAATCCCGATCCTTGGGTTTGGCAAATAAAAAGGCAACTTGTGCAATAGACTCTACAACCGTGAAATACCTTATTAAAGGTTATTTACTACATCCTTTGCATCCAGTCTCGCTTGTTGCAGAGCGTTTGTCTTCTTCTTTTGTTTACTTTTTTGGCAGCTTTCAAACTTCAGGAGCTCGCTACCACCCCCATTGATGTAACGTGGGTACTGCTTTCAGTAAGCTAAATACCCAAAAGTACATGGAGGACACCTGTACATTTTCATGGTGTGGGCCAGGCTTCTTGGCTCCACATAAGGGAAATTAGAGTTTAGTGTAGAGAAGGCATGTTTTATTAAGTTGAGATTTTGGGGGTTTGAGATGAGTCTTTCTTGCAGATGCTTTACTTGCAGCACCAGGTGTGGTGTTTTTTTTACAATCATTAGAGTCTTTCTACAAGACAATGAGAGTAATGACAGGTGTGACGGTCTAATAAGGCACATACTATGACAAATATATAGAGACACATTTGATCAAATCAAATCAAAATTGTTGTAAAGTATACCTTTGTATGATGAAATCCTCCTGGCTTTGCAACAGGTAGACAATTGTGGTCACAGTCAGCACACCAACACAAATCTAATCCTGGTGAAGGCAAACATTTGTTTTGTACATTTTACAACAACGTGACATGTAGACCCTGTTAATAATAAGCCCAGTCGCCTGGGAGAAGTAGGAGAAAACACAGATATCACTGTAAGAACTGACTGCATAATCAGAAACTGTTTTAGTGAAGGTAGATTTATTACTCAGCTTATTATAGCCTCCATTCCTTGCTCAGCATCAATACTTCTGCCATACTTCCTCCATCAAGTTCAATGTCTAGATGTATAGCAATGAAGTCCAAATAAAATATGCACAACATACTGTATTTACATTAACACGTGTTAATGCCCAAACTCTGCTTGTGATTTGCAGAGCTGTCTGCAAGCTCATGACCTCAGCAGGAACAGCAATGAAAATGTCAGTACATTCATGTGAATAATAGATGAAAATGATAGATTCATTGGCTACCAAATATACCAAAAAATTACATTTCTGACTGTGAAATTTAACATAAATGCCCTTATTTTTAGGTTGGAAACTCTGAATTCGAGGTAGTGACCACTAATAAGAAACCATTAATATATACAGGCGTATTTACACATAATTATTATATAAGTAGCTTATTAATCTTCATGACTTCCATGTTTTTTATTTGTCTCCCAGGTTATTTTTTCCCAGCATAGCTGCACATCAATGCGTCACCTTTAAGCAGACCAAAGTGTAACACTATATGGCCAAAAGTATGTGGACACCCAAACCGTACACATATGTGTGATTGTTGAACATTTTATTCCAAAATCATTGCTTTTAACGTGTTGCTATAACAGCCTGAAGTCTTCTGGGAAAGTCTCCCACCAGATGTTGGAAGCTGGCTGCAGGGATCTGCTCCCATTCAGCCACAAGAGCATTAGTGAGGTCCAACACTGATGTTGGGTGATAATAAGGCCTGGCTCACAGTCGCTGTTCTAGTTCATCTCCAAGGTGTTGGATGGTGTTGAGGTCAGAGCTCTCAGTCAAGTTCTTCCACAGCAAACTCAAGAAACCATGTCTTTATGGATCTGGCTTTGTGCACGGGGCATTGTCATGTTGAAGCAGAGAAGGGTCTTCCCCAAACTGCTGCCAAAAAATTGGCGACACACTATTGTCTTGTAATTTTATTGTTTGCTGCAGCATTAAGATTTCCCCTTAATTTGAATAAATGTATCTAGCCCAAATCATAAAAACACCCCAGACCCTAAAATACACAAAATGTATGTGGACTGTGCCGTCCATATACTTTTGGCCATATAGTACTACATCATTGTTGTATTAGTGGTACGTAACTGTCTTTGGCGCTCCCTGCTGGAGCTTCAGAGAAGTTATCTTACTGTCCAACTCATCCATGAAGCCCTCGTCCACAGATTCACTGTCCACCTCCTCCCCTTCGGCCTCTGTGGGCAGAAACACGTGAAGCTGAGTGCGACCTGGACCGGCGGCAGCAGACAGAGCGGGGCGTTTACTGTAGCTCGGAAGACAGGGCTTCCCAACCACAGACAACGGCTCTCCCTGAGAGGATGTGTTGCCATGCTGCATCACTAAAGGTCGGAGGTCACCCTGTACCATCTCTGCGCTCAGGACCGGGTTGTGCGAATGACGCCTCCCTTGTCTTGGCTTGGAGCTGGGCTGGATGGCCTGGGAGAAGTGAATAAAGGCCGGTCTGCTGCAGCTTTGGACCTGCTGCTGGTGGTTCTGCTGCTGATGGATCTGGCTGGTCCCGGATGGGTGGCAGGTCTTGCAGGGGAGCAGGACTGATGACTTGGAAAATGGAGGAGGCGGAGGGGGTCTCTTTTGTAAAACACTGGGGCGACGGTTGCTGGAGAATCCCTCGAATAGGATGTTCTCATTTGGTGTGAGGAGGGACGGCTCACTGAGGCTGTGGAGACAAGCAGGGCAAAAAAAATAGAGTTAGTGATGGAGGGTTTACTAGTTAAAACATTTCAGGAATAACGAGCCACGCTAGCAGCTCTGTGAGGCTGTACTTTAAGCTAATTGCGTCAACATGCTCAGTGACAATGCTAACTTGCTGATGTTTAACGTGTTAGTTTAGCAAGATAGCATGCTAACCTTTGCTTATTAGCACTAAACCCAAAGTTCAGCCAAGGTTGATGGAAATGTCATTAGCTCTGGCCATAAACCAAAGTATTGGCCAAAGGTCTATTTTGGCCTGATGATGGCGCTAGATGGAAAGTTAAGGGATTATTTAAGTAGTTCATCGTGAGGGGACCATGAATGTCGACACCATGACAATCTATCTGATAGTTGCCAAGACGTCTCACTCAAAACCACAAAAGTCAACCTCATGGTGGCGCTAGAGGAAAAGTCAGGGGAATGCCAAAGTCAGTAAGATACATCTTCTGGTAACCATGAATGTCTGTACAAAATATTGTGACAATCCATTCAATAGGTGTTGAGATATTTTCCAGTCGTGACCAAAGAGGTGGACCTAGCAGGACTAAAAAACAAGACAAGTCTGCAGCTAAAGTCACGGTGCTAACTTGCTCACAATGACAATGCTAACATGCTAATGTTTAGCAGGTATAATGTTTAACATGTTCACCATCTTAGTTTAGTATGTTAGCATGCTAACGTTTGCTAAAAAGCACTAAACACAAAGTACAGCTGAGGCCGATGGGGATGTCACTAGTTTTGTAGGTATTTGGTCATAAAACAAAGTACTGAATTAATTAAAATTTTAATCTGTACAAATTTTAATAACAATCCATCCAATAGCTGTTCCATCCCGCAGCTAGCATGGCTAACAAGACAAACAAACATTTTCACACGTCAGAACGCCCTCTTTCTCATTTATTTGGTGGTTATTCAAAACCTGCTCTGCTTGGGTGACTGGAGGCCATCAAATACTCTGTTAGACAGTGAGGGACGTGTGTCTGTCTGTGTGTGTGTGTGTGTTTAAGAGCTTAAAGTGTGTGTGTGTGCCTCACTCAGGTTTCTCCCTCCTCTGAGTGAAGCCAGTGTGGGTGCTGCATCAGGCGACGGATCAGCTTCCACACCTGAGATTTATGACACACTGGTCCCTGGCCTTCTGTACTCAAAGCAAACCAGGGGGGAGCGTTGAAGTGGCCTACGTTATGCTATCAAATTGGGACGGACCAGAGGAAACAATTACACTGTAATTCCAGTCAAGCGTTGAAGCTGCGCTTTGACAGGCACTTTTGCTGAAATGAATAGTGGAAACAGTGGAGATGGGAGAGAGGAGATGACATACAGGCGATTAATCACATTCAAACCTGCAGTGACGCTGCAGCATGATCTGCACTGTAGTTCACTGAGTCCTTTATCATTACCACACCAGTCGGTGTCCTGACTCAACCCTCTGTGTTGTGTTGTTTTTAAGATGTTTTGAAATTTGCCAGTTGACATCTTTCTGTCATTTAACACATTGGACACAGATGTCGTGTAAATGTGCTGAGTGAAGTCAGTTTTATTTCTATTTATATAAATCACAAGTGCGTCTCAATATGTGAGTATAAAACTGAAAATGTAGTTTCATTTATATTAAAGGAGTAGTTCAACATTTTAGGAAATACACTTATTCACTTTCTTGTCGAGAGTTAGATGAGAAGATCGATACCGCTCTCGTGTCTGTACGTTAAATATGAAGCTACAGCCATCAGCCAGTTAGCTTAACTTAGCTTAGCATAAAAACTGGAAATAAATCTTTAGGGACATTATAATTTAAATATTTTTAAAAAACAAATGTTTGTGGGGTGGGGCATTATCACCTCTGTGAAACATTATATTACACACAAAAAAAAGAGGTCTGGGTAGGGCCGCAACTAACGATTATTTTCAGTATTGATTAAGAAAAAAAAAATTGCCAGAGGTGATGTCTTCTAATTGTTTTTTTAGTCCGACCAACAGTCCAAAGAAATTCAGTTTACTATCACATATGGAAAAGAAAAGCAGCAAATCCTCCCATTTGAGCTGGAACCAGGAACTGTTTAGCTTTTTTGCTTGAAATGATTAATCGATTATAAAAGTACATGCCATTTTCTTTCATCTTATTAACCGGCAAAGCGTTTCAGGCCAACAACAAAGTTATTTAGATTAAAACCTAGATCTTTCAGTTCTCAATGTCTCTTTCCAATTAGGTGTGAATGTGTTGAGGGTTTTACCACATCAGGATAATTCAACTTGATGCTGTCACTCACAGAAAACATTTAATAAACTGACCATCTTTCCTTCGACATGGATGTTGTTGGACATGGATGCCTCTCATGTATTATTACATTCGAGTCACAGAGCAAAACATCAGTTTTTCTTTAAAATAAAATGATTTTTGAAAAACCACAACTTAGTTTAACAAAACTTAGTGCTGTTCTGAAGGTATTTCCAGAATCCTCAAAGACTCTTATAACTGGATGAAACAATATTCTGTCTGTTGCACAACAAAAAACATGTTTCTCAAGTTGTTTCTTGAAAATTAAAAAGTGTTATATCAGTTATTATTTGTCTGTGTTGATGTTATATTGTATTATTTTATATCTTTAAACGAAATAATGTGTTTATGTCGTACAAAATAAGTGAGGAGATCTGTCCCTTCTGGCTACCTGACTGTGAAATACAGTTGCAACTTGAGAAACGGGTTAAAAGATGGTTTAGAAGAGTCTTTGATGATTCTGGAAATAACTTAACAACAGCAGTAAGTAATGGTGAATAACTGGAGATGACAAAGAAGACAAAGAAACAGATGCTCAGTGACTCAAATGTAATGGAAATGACAGGCTACATACACACACACTAGCCTCTGCAGCAAACTGAACCCACCTGGTCCGTCAGTAAAAACAAAATTCTGATGTGCAGCTCACCTGAGCCGAGCCATGCTGCTTCGCCTGCGAGGCCCTTTGGCTGTAGCTACCAGTGAGGGCAGCCTCAGAGGGGTCTTGGTCCCCCTGCTTCCTGCTGCTGTGGGTGGAGGGTGCACAGAGCTGGTGAGCAGGTACGTCTGAACCAGAGCTCTGCTCTTATGGACGGCTCTCTGATGCCACGGCCCATGGATGTCCAAACCCAAGCCGAGCACGGCTGTCGGGGGTGCAGCTCTGGCGGTGCCACTCATTGGTCTCTGAGTTTGTGTCACACCTGGAGGAGAATTTACCTGAAAACGACCTCTGACAGTTAAACTAGAAACTGATTTATCCTGCCACACATGGACGACCCTACAGATAACAATATAATCACTTTAAGCACAGATATGAAGCCGCTGCAGATGAAATGGACGACAGCAAAGACCTGGATCTATGTGTCTACAGCTGCAGGCCGTGGGGGGCGAATGGAGAGGGGATAATACCGCTCCACCTGTGGGCAGCGGACGCCATCAATGATGCATGTTCATTAATGTTGCATGGGTGGAGCTGGTCAGGTGGACACCAGCTCCTCTTCCTCTCTCCCTTTCCCTCTTCCCCAGGTCAGCTTACAGACGGAGGGAACAGGTGGTGAAGGGACGCGGCTAAGTGAGTGTTGGTTGAACATCCAGGAAATGGAGATGTGAAACAATGACCTTAAGGTAGAAAGCACCCTCACTCAGTGGTAACAGACATGAAAATGTTGGATTGTGGCTCACTGCTGCTGAGGAACACTTCATCTGATTAACAGTTTCTTATTTATTTTCTAATCTACCAGAAAAGAAAGTGTTTTCTCCATTTTCTTTGAAAACGTTTGTCACTTTCTACTCTTTTTTTCTGGCTCTGGCATCTCCTGGACTAGAACAGGATTACTGTTTTATTAAAATGGTTTAAAAGACCAGTTTTTGGTAACACTTTATTTTACAGGTCTGTTATCCCCTAAGATGTTCTTGAAAAGAACTGCATGTATGTAATTTGATAGAAGAAACTGAGACAACGTTCTGATACTGTTGATTTAGTTTGTTGTGATGAGTTTTAAACAGAATTTCCTTCTTCAGGCTCAGCTGTGGACTGTCTAAAAGACTTAAAAGTTACAGTACATTAGCAATTAAAAGTGTACTAATTCAGTGATTCCCAACCACAAGTACTGATTTGTCAGTTTTGATAACGGATTCATCGTTTAAGTCATTTTTCATGTGTTCGGCTTCTCAAAAATTAGGATTTGTGGCTTTTCTTTGTATTAAATCACAGTAAACTGAATAAATTTGAGTTTTGGACTGCTGTTCGGACAAAACAAGACGTGAAGGTGTCACTTTGAGCTCCGGATAATTTTGATGAGGTTTTCGTGCTTTTATCTTACATTTTACAAACCACACAATAAATAGATGTATCAAGAAAATAACCAGCAGATTAATCCAGAATGTAAATAATTAGTTGGAGCCCTAAATATAACAGTCAAAAATGAGCTCCTGCTTAAACATTACTGCAGGGCTAATAATATATAAAAGTTTAGATTTTAGATTAGATTTACTATATAAACTCACAGGAGCCATTTTTCTGTACGGAGTACTTGTACTTTTGATACATGAAGTACTTTTACTGAACACCTTCAATGGAGAACTTTTTCTTGTAATGGAGTATTTTCACAGTGAGTTATTAGTACTTTTATTTAAGGATCTGAATACCCCCATATGGCATTCAGTTGGGTGGAGATCTGGTGAGTGTGAAGGTCAAATGATTTCCATACACATTCACTTCAGTTTCATTTATATAGCGTCGAATCATAACAGAGGTCATCTCAGGACACTTTTCATATAGAGCAGGTCTAGACCGTAGTCTTTATAGTATTATTTACAGTTCTTGGACTATACACATCAAACCTTTAGGTGACCCCTCGTACCTGCACGGTAGCACATGTATTAGTTTTGTTCCACTCAGGTTTTTCCTTTAATTAGTCAGCTGTCTGTGTATTTGGCTAACAGCGTGTTTACAGAGGCAGAGGTGCAGCTCAGGTCAGACATCACCAAACTGACCCACATTCGACCTCCCTCAGCCGGCTCTTGCCTTCAGGCTCCTTTGTATCGTCTTGCTCCATCTGGGCTGGACCTCTTCCAAGGATGACAGCCAACCCTCGGGATACAAGTGTGATCGAGCAGCGGAAACATTGCACCTTTACCCTTAATTGTAACTGGCCTCAGGGAGCTTCAGAGCCGGGGCACTGAGGCAAGTCAGCAGGCAGGCTGAGGGGGTAGTTAATCAGTGGCTCAGTGCTCAGCTGGAGCGTTTGACAAAAATCAGTAAAACTGTCTTCATGTTTGATTAATGTTGTGTTCTTTGTTAGTCTCTATGATAATGCCATAAAAGCGTAGTATAATTCTACTTTAAACTGAACAGCAGGTTTAAATGGATTCTCAGCTCATAAATAAATTAATGGGTGATCGGCACTGTAAGAAATACAAACAACAAATTCAGGTTTATATCATTTATTATTAAAACTTCAAAGAAATAAAGCAGTGCATCCCTCCTCTGGACTGCGGGCTGCTTGTCCTCTGCTGGATGCCTCCTGGTACTGCATCTGCTTCACCACCTGCAGCTCTGCAAGGGAGGAGCAGGAAAAAAAATAAAAATAATAATAGAAAAAACCTTTAGTTTTTAGTGATTATTAAACTGAAATGCCATTTCTATAGTTAATCTACTAGTGTGGACTTAAACATACAGCACACAGGTTATGCAGTTCAAGAAAGTGTTTTCCATTATCAGTTTTCTAGATTTCTTTACTTTAAATGCTTTTGCTATTTTTAATGGCACACACATATTTCACATCCATGTCTGAATGATAAGCTGCAGGGGAACTAACATGGAAGTCATCCTGGTGTCACCACAGTGCAGTTGCTCGGCCTCCTGCCGCTCTGGCATTTTATCAGACATCAGTCTTCATTTTACCTACAAAACAGGAAGAAACACAAAAAACGACCCAACTGTCATTTAACTTCCACAATGAACCTGCAGTTTATGAAGTAAGTGACTCTAAATACAGTGAGGCAACAACATTTATTCTTTTAAAATGCCCGCATTTTATAATAAGCTATAAATGGCTGATTAGACATTAAAGTTGGGCGGAGCGATGCTGGAAATCACCATGTACTTATAAGTTGTCCCATCACGACAAGTTCAACAAAACTAACAGGAAAGTGAGACAAATATCAAGTGCAAAACATTTTGGTATACTGTACCATGGGTTAGTAGGGGTTTAAAAAGGGAAAGGTCCACAGATTTTACACATCAAAGTCTGTTTACAGGTCTTGGGGAGTTCTACTGCGTATGTGAAAAATGTCGTTTTGAAGCCTTTTGTGGCTCCAGAGGGAGCTGCGTGAAATCTGATGTCCTCAAGTGATGTCACTTGAGTCAGCGTCTGTTGGGGCTGTTGCATTGTGGGTAGTGTAGGCGCCAGGTTTTCAGTGAAGAAGAACGTGGAATTAAAAAAAACGATCTCTCTGGTTCCGATTTATTTTTTACTGTCCATCGTGAGTCGACCATGATACAGGAGTACAATGCTAAGTACTCTTTAAAAGGGAATGCATGTATCTTGATGTATCTCTTGACTGGGTTCTTTTGACACATACCGTACTCTTCTGAAACTTGAAAATATATAGCATTTACAACTTTTCTGGGAACTAAGCCCACACGTAGGACTTTACTCACTGCTGTGGATCTTACCATGGTTTATCGGTGTGGATTCTCAGCCTCCTTCCACTGGTCGAGGCTCCTGTGGCGAGAGACAAACAATGAGAGCCTGGTAGTGAACTGGTTTAATTACATTCTTTTGTTTGTTTTATACACTATTACTATTATGAGTTTGCCACCCTTAAAAAAAAAAAAAGACAAAATGACAGCCTGTGCATCTATGAGTGTGTGTGTTGTGTGTGCACGTTTGTGTTGGTAGTGACTGTGGGGACTCAAAAGAAAACCAAACGTTTTTTTAATTGTAAATACAGGTTATGATGTTATAATGTGAACATGCATTACAAGTAAATAACTCTTTATGTTTATGTCAATGTGAGGAGAAGTACGAATATGTTGTCTGAATAGAGTGATAAAGTTAAGATACAGGTAGAGGATTAGAAAGGCATCTCAGCACCCTGAAGTAGATTCATTTGTTTACACACTGCAGAGGGGACGAGACAAATTCATGACAACAACGTTCAGATCTGTTACAATCCTCGGGGAAGGTAATTCTGTTACAAAGCCATGTGAAGCTGGACTTCGTACTGACACATCAGGGGTGCTACTGCAAAACCCCAAGCAGAGCTGGGAGCTGCACCATAACCTTGTACAGAAGTAGACTTGCTCATTTTCAGTGTCAGTGTTGCAGACTTTGGGCGGTGCCCTTTTAGAAGAGGCCATTAGAGACCAAAAGGGTTATTCTGGCATCACACTCAGACAGGACATGGAAAAGATTTTGGCCAATCAGGACAGAGGATTTAGTTAGAAAATGGATCACAGTGCAGACAGATACATCTTGACAGCCTCCGGGGCTCGATTCATGGCATTGGCTGAACACAGTGTAGTTCCCTCTTGATCAGAGCTTGTGAGAACCATAAACTCCAGGTAGCACCACGGTCCTTTACAGCTACATGACAACTCCTACATACGAGCAACAAAAGGAAAATGCCACAGTCGTGATGTATTGTACTTTTTCAAAATGGCTGGCTGGTCACTGGCATGACAAAATATGAGGAGTGAGAGGTACTGAGAGGAGAGAGGAAAGGAAAGCAATAGAATCCAGCAGCAACAGCGTAAAAGTTTATTCTCAGAGAAGAACTACTTTTCCTTCTCACAAACAACAGATCGCTAACAGGATGTGAAACAACCAGCAACCAAAAGTTAATATATTTTTTTGAACACTATTGTTAGTGTGTGCAGTCAGTATATTATTGTGAAGTAGCAGTCACCGTTTAAAAGTATAAGAGCATTTTATTGTGGTTCCCTGCTTAAGGGCATTGTCCTGTTACACTGTAAAAAATGAAATATTGATAGTGCAACACAAAAAAGTTAATAATGGATTTTCACTCCTATTATTATTCTTTGTATTACTACTTCTATGGGGGATAATCATCTCTGTTTTTTTACTACAGTTCCCATGATGCTTTGGGGAATAATAAAGGAAGAATAATGTTGCCATGGATTCAGTGAGTTACGCTGCGGCCTGGCACCATTAAAAGTATGCCGAGTTAGCTATTAGCAGCTTCTGTTTGTGGTGTACCCATGAATGTACAGACTATCATTGGATTACTTTGATAGCGAAGAAAACTTAAAAACGTGATAATTCTCAGGCAAGTTCTGTAATTATAAGGGGCGTGATTTCTAAGTGATATATGGACATTCAATTGCGATAGACAAAGACGTGATATCCTTGGGAAGCGTAAGTCACACTGAATCTAAAAATGTCTGTTCAGATTCAACCAAGTTATGACTCCAAAAAAAGAGGGATTTGTGATGCAAACTGAGACAATCTGGCGCTAAGGGTTTTAAAGTACCTTAATTCATAAGCTGTGTCACAGCTGCTGACCTTAAATGGCTAACAACTAACTTCACGTTGTTTTCAGAACACCTGCATGCGACTGAGGCATTGTGTTTGTGTTATACAAGACTTGTCTGTTGTAAATAATGCATGGTGTAGTCAAGGGTGTACACACATTCAAAGTTTGTAGACCTTTACTCAACAGGCCGGGGTTGTACGGAAAGTGAAGAGAAACTGAACTGAACTCATGAAACTAGTCATAATTTGTTTGAATTTAGAGAAAGAAAAATTCCACACCAAACTCCATCGACACAAACACACAAAGTCACAAAGGTTGTCGTGTAAGGATCAAAGTTCAGGCAAACTGGATTGGATTTTAAAAAAACAGGATGTCTGACATGGGGATTTTCATTTTCTACAATCCCACCCAGAGCAACCCAAACAGTATGCGACATGTTTCACTTTAAAACTGCAAAGACATCCCAACCCAGTCCCACAAAAGATAATGTTGTTTTAGAGACATTTCACAGCCAGAGACAGAGGGAGTGATGACAGAGAGAGCAGTCCTGTCTGTTGCCAAGGTCAATACAATGTCTACAGAACAAGAGAGGTATAACATTTCAATAGTTTTGATTTCAATAATTTACCATGGCTCAGCAATCCACACTAGGATCACTGTACTTGTTAGAATTTTAATAAATACATTAAAAAGGTACCAAACCAGAAATAATGAATTTCTGTACAGTTCAGATACAGCACTAGATGACTATTAAAGATGTAAAAGAGGTGCAGCACAAAGGCAAAACTACCCAAAAAGCTTTCTTACAGCATTACAGTGGAAAATCCCATAAGTTGGGCTTTGTGGTTGACTTTGTTGCACACAACCAACCTATTTCCATAGCTAATTACCTTTTAAATATGGCCAAAAAAAGAGAGCAAAAATCACCAAAGAAATCAGCACAAGCTGAATTAGGAGTATACAAATGAAATATCTTGTACAGTTGTACAAGACTTCCAATGCTTTAAATTAAAGTCATTTTGCTTTAATACTTTAAGCAATGCCAAACAAAAACAGGATACGCCTCTCTTGACTTCCAGTGTTCCCAAAAATCAGTGTGTCGAGTTTCAGCACATCTCTGGTTAGAAACTGTAGTGTTGAACCAGTGACTCAGCTGTCCATACATAGTTCCTCTCATGCATACATACAGAGAAGCCAAAGTACTACAACCACACACACACACTGCACGGGCTATAATGCTTTACCACATCCACACACAAAAAGGTTGAAGAACAGAGATCTGCACTGTGATGCCATTCTTTGTAAGTGTGATGCCAGAAGCCCTGTAAACGTCACTGTGAGCAGTGACGTGGTGTAAGAGAGGACAGAAAGAAGAGTCAAGTTATGGGACAACTGTGCATCTTGTATTATAAACATGGATGGGACACTTACCTTTACTTGTTCAGCTGATCTGTGTAAGCATACCTCTGGCTGCAGTGCAAACAAGTCCAGGCTTTACTGTCCACTGACTTCTGCAGAACTACTCATCGTCAATGTAACCCAACTGCAGAGAAGAGCCTCTACTGTGGACTGGGGCAGCCTGTCTTTGACAAGCTGGCTGACAGCAGCTAACGCACCTCTCATTTACCCAAAGACATGAAACATACACACGACCACACAGGCACAACACGCCATCCTCTCTTCAACCGTAAGGTGCATGGGACTTCCTGCCTCAGGTAGGCTGGTGAATAGGAGGTCGGTGAGGTCTACTAGTGCAGTTTCTGCAAACAGCTTTTAGGGTCAGGCATTTTTCACAAAAAGAGAACAAATATGGGAGGGGAGTGGGGGTTAAAAGCCATGAGGCCCATTAACTAACACATTAACTAAGAACTTCACTTTAGGAATGTCAGTGTCAATTGTTCTATTTTTACTCCAATAACGCAAAGTCAAAATGTGTTGCAATAACGGAACAAACCTCTGTAATATAGTTACTTTACAGTCTCTTGACTATGAACCTCTTAAAAAATTATGCGTCAAAGCTTTGATTTCTATTTTTACTCCACTGATGCTGTCAAAATGTGTTGCCAATATGGGACACCCCTGTTCTGAACCTCAAATATAGTTACTGTGCTTGGCGCCACCTATAAACAAATCCTGACAAAGAACTTTTCTCTAACAGTGTCAGTGTCAAAGATTTGATTTAAATTTTTGTTCCAATAACGCAAAGTCAAAATGTGTTGGCCACAGGGGACACCCCTGTCTAAGAATGTCAGTGTCAAAGCTTTGTTTACTACTTTCACTCTAATAACACAACGTCAAAATGTGTTGGTAACGGGACATCCCTGTTTTGAACCTCTGATATAGTTACTGTGTAGTCCGTTAAGTACACTTGGCGCCACCTTTACACAAATCCTGACAAAGAACTTTTCTCTAACAGTGTCAGTGTCAAAGATCTGATTGAAATTTTTGCTCCAATAATGCGAAGTCAAAATGTATTGGCCACAGGGGACACCCCCTGTACCAAACATCAGTAATACAGTTACTGTGTCGTCTGTGTCGCCACCTTTAAAGAAATCTTGACTGTGAACTGACTGGAAACACCTGAGTGGAAACGAAGAAAATTCTAAAAGAAAATCTCGAAATATCGCAAAAAGTTTTACGCTTGGCTGAGGTGGAAAAGTTGGTGTTTCAAAAAAAGCAAAATGCAACAAAGTCCAATGGAAACAGACTTGGCGAATAAATCATAACGTACATGAAACGTGACTTAAACATCCACAGATGCTTTCCGTTTTAAATAGCGGCGTGCCATAACGGTGGTGGATGGAAACACGTCAATTACCCTTTTCTTTTGCAGATTTTCTCGAAATTTGGTTGGTGTCAAAGCTTTGATTTCCATTTTTGCTCCAATAACGCAGTGTTCTGCAGTAGGGGAAGTTTAGTGTTCTTGGCACAGTCCGTTCTTCTTGGAAGAAGAATGGCCAAATGTTAAACACCACCATCCAACTTTACAAGCTACAGTCCAAGCTATAGAGCCAACACCCATCATGATCAATAATAAAATAGGTGCTATTTGGTCCTCGAGAGCGATAGCTTTTCATTAACAAAACCACTCCAACTGAAGCTACAGACTTTGAATGTCTTGGTTTGGAAAGTTCCTTCTCATAGTCCAACACCTTTAAAGATGGTCAAACCTGTTAAAGAAAAACAAATTGTACACAACACCAACACACAGACATAACATTACAAGTTTTAAAATTTACACTTAGGTCACGTCAATGAGGAATTTTAGTACTATTCTGCAGGATGTTCAGATGCTGTGTGGAGGAGAATGTCTCCGATGAAATGGTTTCTTCGACTAGCAAAGCCCTCAATTAGCCTAATAATATTCATAAATGCTTGTCTAATATATTATTTTATTTAACATTAATTTGCTATACACAAAACATTAGACTTTATGTCACACTTTAATAATATCCAATTGTCTTACCAACTCCAAAATATTGGCGGTCATTTGACTTTTACATTTTCTTTGTCTTGTTTTTCCATTTGCTATGTAACAAAATCCTTTCCAGAGGTCACATTTTAGTCAGGAAATCACCCGTCACCTGAGCCAGACACTGGACAGCCTCCATTTACAAAAGAGCACTACATAAGTGAATCCAAAAGGGTTTTGTTGTTGCACTAAATTCTCGTCAATCTTGATAAAGTGAGAAAAGACTCTTCAAGGAATAAAGCATCAAAAAGCTTATCTAAGTAATTTTTTTTTTTTTAACTCGACATTATTATAACTATGATTTCATTTAGAAAATAAACATAACTGACAGTGTAGAAGCCTTCTAAAAAGAATTAAATCTGGAATAACCCTCAAGGCTGAAAATGAGGTAAATAAAAAAGCTGGTTAAATGTTGCATTAAGATTTAGTTTTAGGCTGTTAATAACAAACACCAGCATTTGTCCACAAACAATGGTTGTAAACTGGTTCCAGACTGAACTTAGATTTTCTGATGAGAACTATACAAATAAGATTTAACTAACCAACACCAATCTGGTGTTGTGGACTACAAAGGCACTTACTTCAAAAGATATTAGATCAATTGTCAAATTAATGACTGCAGTATACTTCTCAAAAATTGTTGTAACTCAGCGATGCCAAACCCTTTCAGAAAAGTAAGTACTCAACTTCTAGACAGAATTTCTGTTTTCTCACCTTAAGTGACATTTAGGGATCTGCGTTTAACATTTAACCAAATTATTAGATTTTTTTCCCCCCAGAATACATTACGTTGCCACTTTAAATATCAGTTTTTTGTCTTTCAAGCAATCTTGTTGTTTACTTGTGTAGTACTTTTATCAACAAGGTTTTTCTCATGCAAGGGGAATGCCACGAGGCTAGATCAGCTTCATTGCCCAACTGTCTATCAATACTACACGGACTCCAAGGCAAATGTGTTGGCTACAGTTAACATCCTTTTAATGCTTTTCTGTTAGGAATCTTACTACGGCCATTTGCACAAGTCCAGTGTTTAGGTTTCTTTGCTAAAGCATTCCTGAGTCCACACTATACAGCCAAAAATTCCTCCACAGTCCATAAGTTTTAAAGCCGGTCAAACCTGTTAAAGAAAAAATGTACATAACACAAACACACGTAACATTGCAGATGAACACTCCATGACAATCAGTTCTATTACCAAATTCATCCAAGTATCTGTAGTCCTCTGTTTTGCAGCCATTTCAGATGCGTTTTGCAGGGTTCTCAGGTGCCACACGAAGGAGTTCAGAAGATTTTCTTGATACTTTTTATAACCAAAATGTTAGTGTGCAGGTTGCATTATCATACTGTGCACAAGAGGAACGCTACAAGTAATTTTTAAGTTTCTTGATGTCTTACATACTCCGATGTCTTTGGCTATTTGACAAATGAAGAGCTACCATAGGATGCATTGTAGTCATCCAGTTACAGGTCCAAATGTTGTCCAAAGCCAGCTATTGGACAGACAATTACTGTTAACAAAAGAGCATTATGCAAGTTACTCCAAAAGGTAAGGCAGAAAGCCACTTGTTTATCTTGAAAATTTAAGCATTATTAAAAGTAGTATCAGCAGCTGCGGGTTGTAAGGAAACATGTCAACTAAACATAAGGTAAATGCACCTGCAATAGTCCACACCTGCAATAGTCCACAGAGTGTCAGAGTCAAGCTAGTGCCGGGAAAAAAATAAAGTGTCCTGCTTCAACTCTCAGCGTATTCTCCATTTCCATAACAAAACGCAGTCCAGTGTGACAATTTCACAAGATTTAAGATGGGTAAATGAACTGCATTCAATCTTAAAAGTTGTAATTAATACAAGAATACTTACACTCACTTTAAACAGCCAATCTCCTCCTACCACACAACTCTGAGAAATGCTTGCTGAGGCAAGCTAGTGTCCATTTGATGCCAAGTGATACCTCTAAACAGGTACTGGCATGATTAATGGGGAGCAGCCAGAGTGGGACAGGGTTTCTTTCATATTATAATATATAAAATGTTCACAGTATGACAGTTTCTTTACGTAGCAGGCATTTCATCAGTTTACAGAGTTTAGTTACAATTTGTGATCCAGATGACAACCAAACAGTAGCCCACCATCAAAACACAGACTTAGTAATTCAATTATCTCTTGGTAATTAATACCATTTCGAAGGCTTTGCGTCCTGGGTTGAAGGCAGCCAAGAAAGGTGTTTAATAAGGTTGTTCAATGTTTGTGGGCATTAGCGTCTTGTAATATTGCCATAGATGACATTAATGCAACTACAGCTTAACACATGTTGTCTCCTGAAATGCAGAAACGTGCTGGTCAATGGCCACTGTGGAATGTAACACAATTTATGATATGAGGCAGTGTTAGAAGGTGTGTTTGTTATCAAACGTCAACCCCAACAACAGATCTGGGGGATATAAAATTAAAGCTATACCGAAGTATCTCAGTAAGGCTTGTCCATTACCAACAGTTAAACTATAGAGCATGCAGAGAGAACTTCTTTCAGCCACATGAGAATGTATCTGTGCAACACAATATACATTAAATTAGAATTCACAGTGTAAAATCGTATTAGATTATGAAACCAATAATCTGCCTTCTGTGGAGCATCAAGATGTAAAAGAAAATTCTCAAGCTGTCGACAGTGAAATGTCAGCATGTCTTGTCAATAACAAAAAGTAGAAAAGGTGTAGCAGAGAGGGGCCATATAATCCACTCCAGTACAAGCCATAATGATGCAGTTTATCTTGCTTATAATTCTGCCTCAACACAGAACTGAAACTCTGGATTTCTTGTCTTCTTACAGGTCCAGCACAATGAATGCTTCATCAAAGTACAAAGTAAAACTTGTGCAAGTTTAGGATGTATATCTGTTTTCTAAATCCAACATTGGCTACGTTTCATGTTACACTAGTGTCATGTAGCTCTATAAAAATCATAAATATTTTGAATTAACAAGAACTGAAAAGAATTGGTCACATTGACTTGTGTTTAAAGGGCCGACCCATTTCTTGCTTGTTTTTTTGGGTTTTGGAAAATAAGTAAAGGTTGACATTTTCATCCATAGATAGAAGAAACTTGGTATATTTATGCTTTAGCTTCTGGTTATAATGCTTTCGAAACTGACCACACTGCATGTTTACATAACTCCAAATGAGCCCTTTGCCCGTCACGCAAAGGCAGATTGACAACAAATAGTGTAACTATGGTATGGGCATTCAACGAAGATAAAACTTTGACAAATACTTCAAATCGAGACTTCCTTTTCTGTTCCTCTAAAACACACAAACTCTGTTGACCTCCCTTGTACCCAAAAATAAGTCCCTAACAGAACTGAATATGACTACGTTTACATGCAGGCCTGTGAAAGATAATCTCTTTTACTCATTAGACAGCAACGGAAGCTGTTAACATGTTTATATTGTTGCCACTTAGGGGACAACTGAGGTTAAGTGCCTCTGATTTGCTCAACTACAACTTCCATTACACTTTTTAATAAATGGCCAACATCTACACTGAAGTACTGGGGCGTTCTTATGTACCGATCTCACTGCCAAAAACATAACTGAGGCTAAAAGCTTAGTGAGGTCCAGTTAAGAGAAATACAAACACAAACCGAGTCAACAAAAGCGTAATACGTAACTCAGCAGCAACTGGGTTGTTATGACATCTCATAACAATTTAAAAACATCATCCAGCTGCTAAGAAGGTGGTAACACTAACTGTAGGTGCAGGTTTTATGTCATCTGTCCATCTACAAGAATTGACAATTTTTGTTAAACAGTTAGACATGGGTGAGCGCAGTGATCCTTTTATTTTAATAATAAATTATTATTAGACTGCATGTAAACGTAGCCAATAACCAAAAAATGCACACTTAGACACACACTAATGTGGACTGTGTGTCAGTGACAGACCGAGTATGTGATATTAGCAGAATGTGTTTGTAAGAAGACAAGTGTGTGTCCACTTGGACGGATGGAAACACACACACACACACACAGGCTTTCTTAAAGGTTCTATGTGTAGTATTTCTGCTTTCCTGAAGCACGACTGTACAAGCAGAGTTACTGAAAGACAATGAATGGAGCATAAGTCTGAGAAATATTGTTTCTCCATTTCCACTGAGTGCAGTATTTGTGGAGTGAAATTGCAAAGTTGTGTATAATTAATACATAATAAATCGAGTCTCCATTATAGTAGAATAATCAGTGCTGGGTTATCAGTGCCATTCTGCACTACCTATGCTCCAGCTTACTTACATCTTTGTTAAGAATATAATAAACTCTGACAGTGCTTGATGGATATCAGCTAGTTATCTATATTTGCTGGGAAGAAAATTAAAAAGCAAAGGACGAGGTGGGGCATTTGCAGCGAGCAAATGCTTCAGACGGGGCCACGCGTGATTGTGTTAGACGCATCGCTGAACGAACGAGGTCAGGACTGTGGCAGAGATAACACATAGAGCCTTTAAGACCTAATGTGGCAGATTAATCCACATTATTTCATTTGTGCAAACAACCAATGGTTAGGATTTGGTTGCTTTCTGAACCTATTGTACGTTCAACTTTTAGGAATAAATATTAAAGTTTGTCCTGATAGAACCAATGTCTCTTTATTATAATACATGCTTTGACTCCAAATGTATGGCACAAAACACAGCCATAGAAAGTTGAGAAAAATGTTACAATTATCACTTCACGGCGACTCACAGAGCATAATACATCTAGAAAAGAAAATTATACATGGGTCAGAAAGAACTAACGGACCACACGAGGTTGACCTCTCTTTCCATACTACTGACAATACAAAATAAAAAATGAAAATATTGACTGTCATAAAATGAGTAAATTGTCAGGCTAAAATGTAGCAACAATTTAAACTTAAATACAAGAAATGCTTTTTTTGTTTTGGATAATCTATACAAATGGTGCTGCTGGGAGCGTCAAAGAGCAGCGTTTAAAAACGAGGTTTCTTAGAAGGACCATCAAACTCCTCGCGGACCCTGCCGAACCCGGGGTTACCAGGACCCATTCCCCTAGGACCGCCCTGGGCAAAGCGCTCGTTGCGCTGTGGGGGTCAATTTACCAGGGAGGCAGATAGGAAGGTGGGGAATAAAGTATGGGATGTGTTCAGTGCGCAAGCACACAGTTCATGTCCATATGGAAATGTATAACAAAAAGGTATGGCAATAGAGGTGATTTGTTTTATATCGTGAGCAGATTTACAAAACAACCAGCAGGAGACACATCCGAAGAAACCGTTCGTTCCAATATGAAGGTCCACAGGTGCCACAGGTTACATACGGAAAAGGAAGAGAGGGTAATGCTTTTGTTAGTCAGTGCCTACCTAGTATAGTCTCTCCAGTGCATGCCAAGACTAACCTACTCCTTACTAGTTTTTAGGTCTAGCATTCTGTAAATGCTGACCATATTTACCTCCTCATGATCATTTAATATGGCAACAGATAAATACCTAAACCTCTTGATGGAGGCATTTACTATATATAGATACAAATATATATGGTTACAAATAAGACCCAAACATTTTTATATTCTTTTTGTTGCAAGCTGAATTCATAGTTCCATATAAATTTAGAAAAAAAGAATTAAGTGCCACTGTAACAAACTGGCAAAGGAGTTCAAACGTTTCCTGAAAAGAAATGATGGTGTATTAATCTGCTGTCCAGTGATCACAGCACATCTTGTGGCACCGCATTGATAAAATGGAAAAATGTAACTAATGGTCCCCAATGTGACCAGAATCTGAAGTACAGGAACTGTACCAGAAATACACGTGTATAATATTGGCACTTGGGTAAAATGTAAACATTGAACAAGACATTCAGCACAACCATGTTTCTAATAGAAAAGAATTTGTTTATCATTATGCACTTCATATGCCAATTCAGACAAGTTCTGTGAAACTAGAATAGTGTGAGAAAGTGTGCATGCCTCAAAAGCCATCAATCCAACAGAAGGGGGTGCATTGGGAGGCTACATGGGAACAATATAGTAAGACCAGAACATAAATCTAATGTAGTAAGAATGTAGATTACAAATATATCTTGAAGTGGATCTACCCAACATCAATCTGCTCAGCCTACTAAATTATTAAAGACTTTAACTGAGCTTTACATCCACATGTGACTATAAAACGAGTCAAGGCGTCAAGGTGCACACTTCATGCAACTTCATGGATTGTGAAACTCAACACAATCAACATTGCCAACAAGCTTGAACCTAAAAACTATTCAGTCCCTAATAAAGCCTTTTCTAAAACCACTTTAAGGGCAAATGGTGCTTTAAATAAAATTCAAAGCAACACTAAATACTTAGGCTAAGCTATTATTAGCAGGAGTAAACTAAGTTTAATCTGTCAAAAGCTACAAATGTGAAGCACACAATTATTCAAATACAGAGGTAAGTTGAAGGATACTGTACAGCAAATACAAACTTACTTCAAAGCTTGATTAGGAAGTTTCTGGAAATGCGTCCTACAACGTTAACACACATTCCCTCTGTCAACGGTAATCCAGAAACAAACCTAACATTGGTACTACAATTCTGCCGGAAGCATAGATCTCAAGCTTAGTCCAGTGTTCACCAATATCACCCTAAACACAATTGGTCACAAGGCTTCGCCTGCCCTCATCAATTAATCCTGCTGTAATATACAATTTTGATTTTTTTTTTTTCAAGATTGGATGCCTTATACCATCAACCTGCACTAAAAGCATTATAAATGCTCAGTTACAAAAAAGATGTTGAGAAAGTAAAGCTTGCTGGCCCAGAAGATGAACTACACCCCTACATGTAGCATGTTCATATAAAACGTCATTTCTTCTCATGACAGGTGATTCATGAAACTGCTAGCACAGTATGAAAAAAAGGATTTAAAAACTAAATAAACACATTGTCAACAGTTAAGGGAAAAAAAACACTGATAGATGATACGCCCCCAGTCAAGAAAAATGCCTGTCCCGCTCACATGAGACAGGGCTTGCAATAGCAGTCCACTACACAAACGGTGTGATAAGTGTGAGCAGAGCCACTGGAATCTGTCTACAGCTGTCAGAGAGCACATTGGAGAGCAATTTCTTATGATTTAGTGCAGGTTGACGGTTTCATAGCTGGAATGCAGTAAGACTCAGTGAAGGTAACTGAGGGGGCTTGGCTCGCCATTGAAAGAAACCCTATCAGGCAAGCAGCATATCTGTCACATTCAACAACCAGCAAGTCCTCCGAAGACAGCTGGCAACACAAATCATTCATATTTTCTCATCCTGCTTGGCCAGCTGGCCTTCATGTTTAAAATCAGCTGGAAGTCTTTCCAACAAAAAGGAAAGCCAAACACAAACTACATTAAATACTGATCTTCCAAAAAGTGGGATACGTTACCATTTCGTTGCCCATCAAGCCTCCTGATGATGGTCCCATTCCCTGCTGTCCCTCAAAGCCCAGTCCTCCCATGGGGAACTTCTGGTTGGACGCACCAAAGGGCATATCTAACAGACACAACATGCCAACAAGTCAAGTATACATTCGGCACTTGAAATAAAAACGTCAGACAAACTTCTAATGTGGCCTGTTGATGTCAAAGTAGATTTAGTATAATTAGACAAGATATATTACATTTACATAGATTTCACTGTGTGTTCTGTATTACATACATATACACTCATTTGCCAGTATATTAGGTCCCTCTAGGTAAAACTAATACAGTCTAATAATACAGCCCTGAAAAAGATCATACTTTCATAATGTTCAGTTTTCATTTAAACTGTTCTGGAGAGGTGCTGAACGTTGCTGTCATGTTGGAGGCTGTACTTTCTGGTGCTGTTGAAGTGAATTGTGAGAGGCGTTTCTAATATCTAGTCATTGATCAGTAACTGGTATACATGGGGTGGAGTTCTTGGTGCCTTCCGAGTTTTTCCTCTCTAAATAAGTAACTTCAATGAAATTACTGAAAACTAACTTACCACCCATGCCCAAAGCTCCGCCGGGATTCATTCTCATTTCTCTGTCCCTCTGTAATAAAAAGACAAAGACAAGAAAATAAACATTAAACCAGGCAAATATTGATGAAGTATCTTGCTTCATTGCACATTATGTGTTAGTCTTTTATTCTAAAGTTACATTTAACTCACATCCATGAAGTTGCCCATCCTGTAGTTCTCCTCACGCTGGCGGCGCATCTGGTCTTCCATCTCCCTCTTACGAATCATCTCCTCCTCCCGCCTGCGTCGCTCTTCTTCTTGTCTGTTTACAATGAGACAACGTTAATCCAATGTGATCCAAGTTTAGCATAAATTAATTCTTTTTACAAAAGGCATAAACAATATCCAAAAATGTATTTTTACAAATCGGTGTGACTGAGCTGTAGTGTACCACCCCTGACAGTGAAGGAAGAAGTATTGTGTTCATGAGAGGACACCTGGGTGACTATAACATGCGCCTCAATCAAGAACCAAACAGAATTCTAACGAAGATAAATACCTGAGCTGCATCTCCTTCCTCTTTTGCATCTCCTGGCTGTGCAACTCCTCCATGCGCCGCAGTTCCTCCTGTCGCCTCAGCAGATCTAAAAGGAAACCAACACGTTTAATTGTGGCAGTTGAACACCAGGGCACCTCACATCATGTGAGTAACAATCTTTTCTAGTGAAAAATAGCAGTAAATATAAATCAGACAGCTGTAGGCCTTTGTTTCTTTTTTTAACCTGACAACATCACTTGCCTTGTCGGAGCAGGTTGGCCTGGTGCTCGTGGTAAGCATCTTCCATCTCGCTCTCCAGCTTCTCACGGGCCTCGCGCATGTTCTTCTCCACCTGCTGCCTCTGCTGCTTCTCCATTTCATCCAGGGATTTCCAGCGCTTGGAGTACTCGAATTCGAAAGTGCCTGGACGAGCAAAACGCGGCGGTTCCTCACGCTCTCTATAGACACAATCAACACAATATACAGTATGTTAGGTGATTGTATCTGCACCATAGTCCTGTTGAGTTCTGCCTTGTCAGTGGAAATACTAAAGCCATTTCACAATAAATTAGGAAAATTATGAGTGAATAAATGCTAAATGCTCTATAGTAACATAGGTGTAAAAATAATTTGAGTTGATGGGAAACAAATGCCTGAAGCAAGTTCTTTTGCCAGTACTTAACACCCCAATCTTTTGAAACAGGCCAATATTTTGATTTAAACTTCTCATTATTATTCAACTTTGTATATGCAATATGGGTATCGGTGCTAGTTGCCAGCATGGGGTTTTAAAGGGTGCAGGCAACATCCTTTCTCCTCCTTCCCTTGATTTACATAGATTAACATCTGCCACTCCACACACAAGATTGATTTTTAACAGCTGCAATCCCTGAACCCCCCACCCACCACTACTTAACCCCACCCCACCAACATCACACCATCTGCTGCTCACAAAACAATGACTTGGTGCAAATAATTTACATAATAAAGATGACTGCATCAGAGACTTACATACACCTTATTCAGCTCAAATTCAAAACAGCTTTACTTATTCTCACAAAGGCAAATATATGGTGTGAACATGACAACAGTGATATGCTTACGCTTGATATCTGGGGTTCTTCTGTGCCAGTTTCTCTGGAAGACCATCTTCGTCATCAAACTGCTCCAGAGGCTCGACAACAACAGGACGGGGTTGCCTGAAAAATGGAGGAACCAACATGAATAAGCAAAGGTTTTGCGCATATTTATGGAGGTGTATTGACTTGACAGAGCACATTGAAAAAGTGTGCTCTTTGAACTGTAGCTGCACTTACGTGGTGAGCAGGAAGACACCCTCATTGCACCGATCCAGGGCCTTTCTAGCAGCAGGTTTGGAGGCAAACTCGACAATGCCCTTGCCTGTGGAGCGCCCACGGTCATCTACAATGACAATGGCCCTCTCCACCATTCCAAACTGTGAGAAAGCTTCTTCCAGGAGCTCATTGGAAACAAACGGTGACAGATTCTTCACGGACAAAGCTGCGGAGTGAGTGGCAAATCGGACACGCAGGGGTCTGCCTTTCATGGGTGTGTCATCCAACTCTGCTTTTGCTATCTCTGCAAGTGCACGGGACTCCTGCAAGAAATCAAATGCAACATTACTATTAAGGGATGTGTTCAACCCAAATCATCAATTTTTCACAAATCTTCTGAGACTCTTGCATGTATTGCAGTAATCTTAACTCCAGTGCAACAACAACAACTATAATACTTAAGAATGGAATGTCTCACCAATCTGATGAAACCGAAGCCTTTGCTTTTGTTGATGAAGACCTCGCTGGGTTCCCCATATTTGGCGAACAGCTTCTTGAAATCTTCCTCTGTGATGTCGTTGGGCAGGTTGCCAATGAACAGACGACACCGCTGTGTGTACGTCTTCTCACCGGGTTTCAGCAGCATGGACAGTGTTGCTCTAAACGCCTGTTGATTAACAATAACAACGTTAACTCAAACTCTCAAATCTATGTGCTAAACCAAATAATACAATTATACTCAAACGACAAAAACACACAAAAGGGCATTAATGAATAGGGATAGACAAATTAACCTAGGATTGAAAGGCTAACGTATATTTAATTATAATTATTTGTTGGTGAAATGGTCGTGTTGGTATACGTGCTCATGTAATGTCTTTATTCCCAAGACCAACCGCCCATCCCCCCATACGTTGTTGGTGCCCGAAGGAAAAATTAACTTGATCTATATTTTGTGAACTTACTTTTCGGCAAACTAGTGTACACAACATTCGTCAAGAAAACAAATGGGACTCAGTGTAAAACAAACACTACATACTGTATTTTCTTTGTTTTACCAGAACACATTTGGTGACTGTACGGGTTTGGGACAAGATGGCGGATAGCTGAAGCTACTAAACTAGAGTGCGTGTGATTTCAGTCACCGCTAACACCACCATTAGCTGCAACAATCGACTAAAGACAAGCAGCCGTGTAGGGAAACCACCGCTCGCTCGGGCTGCAGTGTTTCAAATCGACCGTATTGTTAGTCTTACTGAATGACCTAACGTTAGCTAACAACAATGGCTGTCGACGCCATTCGCAGCAGAAAATTTAATACAAAGAATAATACAGACCTTTGACTGGCCCTCGTCTGACTCGGCTCCAGCGTTGTTTGTGGCCATTTTCTCCGGCTCCTCCTGCTCAGGTCTGGGCCTCATCATCGATGGCCCTGTCCTCTGGCCCTGTGGAGGTCCTGTCCTCTGGCCTTGCTGTGGGCCTAGCTTCTGGCCTTGCTGTGGTCCTGGCTTCTGGCCTTGCTGTGGCCCCGGCTTCTGGCCTTGCTGTGGCCCCGGCTTCTGGCCTTGCTGTGGCCCCGGCTTCGGGCTCGGCTGTGGAGGCTGCTTCTGCTGCTGTCCGTTTGCGTTTCCCACCGGCGACTTCAGCTGCTGGTTCTGGTTCTTGTTTTCCTGGTTAGGTTGAGGGGAGGTCATGTTGGGTTTCGGCGGAGGTGACTGAATCTTCGGCGGAGGTGACTGAATCTTCGGCTGAGGCGAAGGGGTTGTCGGTGTCCGTTGCTGCTGCTCCTGCTGTCCCGGTTTCTGCTGCTGCATCGGGCCTTTCATTGTGAGAGCTGGGCCGGGACTCGGCGGAGGGATGAGTGGCAGCGACTGGTTCTGTTGTGGCTTCTGTGGAGTCACATGTGGGCCCTGATTGGGCGGCCTGTTGAAGTTATTATTTGCTCCCCTCCGATTTTGGTTCTGATTCTGGAAAGGATGGCTCCTGAAATGTGGGTTTCCCATTAACCCACCCCGCATCGGGCCGGGCCCACCGCCTCTGCGTTGCTGGAAATTATTCATCCCAAGGCCGCCGCGATTACCGTTAAATCGAGACATTGATCCTTATATCAGCGAAAACTTAAAACACTTAAAACGTTATAGATTTGCTGCGTAACAACCGCCTCCTGCCGGTGTTTGCAAGTCGAACTCCTCAAAATGGCGACTAACGGTTGTACATAGAATGGTCTTTCTTTCTCCAGTACAGTGAAGATCCGCCCCGCTCAGCTCATTGGTCCGCTGCTCAGCGGAGGCGTCACCAGTGACGTTCACAGTCTTTTAAATGAGCCAGTTCGTTTGATTTTGTTCACCACATCACTAAATTAGCTCTCATTCGGGTCTTAATTCAGTTATTTAGGAAAAATGTAATGCTATAGAAGTAAACTTTACTACAGTGTACAAACATTAGATGTAAAAACACAGAAAACACTACTAATTGAGATGTAGGCCTAGTGTCCAGTCCTGTATTTTGAATTTTGTTGGTGGGGATACCCTTGTGTTGATATTTGGATTACTCATTTTGCCTATACCAGAGCAGTAATTCATCTAAATGCAGCAATTTAGAAGAGTGATGCACATTTGCATGGAACAGTATTTGTGTAGATGACCATCACATGTTAACAGAAAGCAATATACAGCAAGAATTTGAATCTCCCTGCTGTTGTGAAAACTGTGAAAACAGCTATTTGGCCCTTACTATTACTACTACTATTGTTTGTCTAAACACTTACCCAAATTGGACAAAATACCTCACAGTGATCATATTCCATCATCATAAACGTGCTAAAATGTTCAACTGTAAATCTTTTACCAATCTGAGTTGAGTTTTAATAAAGGGTGTACACACTTAAACTCACTTTTACCAACCTTTTTGTATAAGTTTTAACAGTTGTTGTTATTAAGCAGGCCTGCAGAGGTAAGATTATATGGCATGGTAAATAAAAAAAGGTAGGGACCATTTGACCTCCTGTAAGTGGTCATATATAAGGCAGGGCTTTGGACTCAGGCAAAATGACTTGTGACCACTTGGACTTTAATAGTCTTGTTGACTTGTTCCTACCTCTGTTGCAGTGCGTAACAATATTAAAGTATTGATTATATTTTTGCCCATTGGAGGACACTTGTGGTATTTGCTTAATTATAGATTTTTATTTTACCAAGTTAATTCATCTTCTGATATACAGTATATCCAGGCCAGTTATGGAAAATAAAAGACGCTCAACTCAGATGGACGTTTTTTTTTTTGTCATTTATTCCGCATACAGGTGTTTTGGAAACAAAAAAAAAAGTGGAGAGACCACCAGTCTCACCTCAACATGTTTTCTTAATGCTCATCATTATAAACAGACACACACACAAAAAAAAGGATGAGATGACAACGGTGACAAAACACAACGAAACATAAGTCCAATAAACAAAAAACACATGTAGAAAGTTTAACCAATGACAACATACAACCCAGGAGAAAACACACAAGACGGTGGGACGTCATCACACGGGGAAATGTTGGAATAATAAAAAAAAAAATGGTAAAGGTGTCAGAGGAGAGAAAAGAAACTAAACGAGAAGCGAGCAGAACGCAGGGCTGCATCAGAGATTCAAAGTGACAGGAAAATATAAAAGGACTCAAGGAGATAAGAGAAACATTCATTGATTAGTGAACAATCAGAACATATGTCTTTCCTCCTTTTCCACTTTGTTTTTTTAAAATCAGGTTTGAGAACAGTAATATAGAGCAGGTGAGGAGCGCAAAATGAACATTCACAAAGGAAAATGCAGTACACCTGATATATATATATATATATATTTTTTTTTTAAGCACACACGACTCCTCAGAGTTACACTCTTATGTCCAACGATCACAAGTTGTTCAAGATTAACTTTTTTTTTTTAATTTGTAAAATCACCCTTCAGTTAAGTTGGAACAGCTTCTTGCCAAAGCCCTCCCAGTGTATCGCCATATGTTGTTGTTTTAAAGAAGTGAACTATAATAGTGTTGGGATTAAGTTTAAATCTGACCTTTTATGTTCTGTTAGTGGGTTACAGTAAGTTGCCAAAGGAGGGAGCTGGGAAGTGAATGTTTCCTTACATTTTCTTGGGAATAAATGTTCTACGCCAGTTTTAAACTCAGAGTTTAAAGAGAAAATCAACTGGGACTAATGGAGAGGAGGCTGTTCATGGGGTGGCTGATGCTGAAACAGGAACACTTGAATGGGGAAAATGTTTCAAGAGGAAAAGTCGGTGGGAGGAACAGTGAAACGACTCGTGGTGTGCAGTCTGTGCGGGCCTGCAACCATCTGAAGTGATGCATTGTTTCATGCAGCTCATACCGGTCAGTCATTCCCCCTTTAAGCCTACAATCTTGTTTAAAAATAGGAAATCAACTGAGGTAATTTTACATAAAGATTCACATGATCAAAGCAGAGAGTGATTGCGAACATGCAGGTGTGGAAGTTTTGAAATAAACAGCACAGGGTGTCAAATGCATCGATTGATTAGTTTTCTTTTATTTCAATTGGATTTTCTTCATTTAATTCAAGATATTTTATCACACTCATTTAAAAAAAAAAAAAAAAAAGACATGTGAGGGCCCCCATGGATGTTGGTACTTTAATAAAAAAAAGGGGCATCTATAGATATGTGGTCAAGATTACCAATGCAAGACCCGGACAGGCTGCGGTGCACTGTCGTGGGGTGGTAGGAGGTGGGATGGATGGGTTGGAGGGAAACCAGCTGCTCCAGCTCTAAAACCAGCACCTGAGTCAGACTCTGTTGGACTTCAACACTGGAGAGAAGCCGCAGTCAGACCGAATTTCACCTGCCGAAATGTACTCGTGTGGCGTGGCAAAAAAAGCAGGAAGGGACAGGAAATAGCTTGGGCAGGGTTGTAAACATAAACTGTGAGAGCTAGCATGGCTAGCGGGTAAACTAAACAACAGCAGTTCACAAAGTTGTAAATTAAACTTTTTATCAATTGTTTTTTACTGTCTGTTACATCTGTCACTGTCCTTTACACTCACTGCAGCCAAGCAGCATCCCTTCTTGTCTGCTGCTTGTTTTATTTCACCGTGCAGTTATTAAGCAAGATTATAAACAACCAATATTTCTATATGAAAATATCTCAATATTTCTATATGAGATTAAACTCAGACAGGTCAATTTGAGACAAGAAGCAAATGTGTCTCGCCCGGATCCCCATAGAAAAGAATGGGAAGCGAAATCCAGACCGACTGCGCCTTTGTATGATCACTGACAGCATCAGGTAGGTGCTAACCTGCTTATCCGACTCAATCTTAGTGATGGTTTTCCACTAAATATCTTACAAACTGACGCAGCAATGAAAGAAGGAAAGGCGTGCCAGTGGAAGCAATGGAGGATGTGACAGCTGAAAAAAAGGTTAAGCTGAAGCAAAATGAGGTAAAAGTGGAGAAAAACTGAGGTTGTTTAAATAAAACCAAAGGGAATGTATTGTGTGAGTCAGTGTTTCTCCCTCCGAAAGGCTAAGACTTGTGAGTGTGAGCACTTGGTTATGTTATTATCAAATCAGTGTGTTGTTGGATTGGACTGCATGGAGAAGCATAATGTTTTGTTTAGCAGTGTGGATCAAATCATTACTACCAAATGTGTGTGTGTGTTTTCATACGTGTGTTTTGTTATCTTGTCGATGTGTGTGGAAGAGGGGGTGCTCATGGCTGTTTCCTGTGGGAGAATGGCAGATCGGGGGTGGGAGGTCAGTGTCTCAGGGGGGTCACAGTGGGGATGAGGTGAGGTCAGATTCGGGGCAAATACTTCTCGATAAATTCCTTTACAGCCGCCATCTCCTGCAAGAGAGCAAAAGAGATCTTTGCTGAAAAATAAAGAGAATTACATCTGTTCCTTAAATCATCAGGAGTGATACAAAGGGCCTCAAAAATGTTGACCACCCACTGACTTTTTTAACACATTTTTACAAACGATATGGGTTGCACGGTGGTACAGTACCTGAGGACAGGAGCTGTGAGGGAGCCCTGGGTAGGTTTTGAAGGTGATCATCTGAGGGTTGACTATGGATTGGAGTTTTTCTGCCGTCATGGCACCAAACTGCACTGGGATCATGACGTCCATCTCGCCGTGGCACTGCAGGATCGGGATGTTTTTGTTGCCGCTTGATGCCTGCAGGACAGACACGACACAGACTTTAGACGATGTCCACAGCGAGACGGCTCAGTGTGAAAATCTTTTTCTTTTGGTTTGGAGAAAGTAAAGCAAAGTTTGAATCGAGGAGGCAGAAGAGCCATATGACTTCAACTGTGACTGTACCGATGGGAAACTCCTGTGAAGTGGTAGCCAGCAACTGAGGGCCACAACGCCAGCCAACTGATGCTGGCAGGTCAAGGCGGTATACAAGGACAAGGCCCCACCCTGAGGAGGAACGGAGGAAGCAGACACAGAGAGAGAAGTTTATTACATGCATTTATTTACATTTCTTAATATATTGTGTTACAAATATCACTATCGTGGAATATAACCCAGTGCTAAGATATGAAGTCGTACCTGAGAGAAGCCACCGAGCATTATACGGTGAGGGGGGATCCCGTTTTTGGCCTCATGTTCGATTATGGCCTTGACTAGAGGAAAGCAAGAACAAATGTGTGTTATTCAACATATCAGAGAGACGACATATAATGCAGATTGTCAAACAAACCCAAATCAGGTGTTATTGAGTAAGGAGTGATTTGTGATGGGGGCAGATAGCTAACTTGGCTCATTGGGCAGTAGATGTTCTGTCAGGCTGCACAAGCAAGTTTTTTTCGGGTTAGCATGGTGAGCGCAGACAAGCAAAACATCAGTGGTGGAATGTAAACTAAGTACATTTACTCAAGTAGTGTATGTACAAGTACAAATTTGAGGTACTTGTACTTTACTTGAGTATTTTCTTCTCATGCTACTATACTTCTACTACAATTCAGAGGGAAATAATTTAGTTTTTACTCCATTACAATTATCTGACAGCTTTAGTTACTTTACAGATTCACAATTTGTGCTAACCAACCTATGAAAATGTACAGCTGAAACGATTACTCGATTGACAGAAAATTAACTGGCAACTATTTTGCAAAAACGTTTCATGGTTCCAGCTTCACAAATGTAAAGATTTGCTGCTTTTGTTTTTAATAATGTTGAGGTTTGGACTGTTGGTCGGACAAAACGAGCATTGTGAAGGCGTCACTTTGAAGGCATTTCTCACACAGAATTTTTACAAACCAAACAATCAATTGATTAATAGAGAAAATAATCAGCAGATTAATCCATAATAAAAATAATCATTAGTTGCAGTCCGATACAAAATAGTGTGCATGAGTAATAATAATCTAATGATATAATATATAATAGTATAACAGTCACAGGGACATTTTTCTGCATTGAGTACTTTTACTTTTAATACTTTAAGTACATTTTCCTGATTATACTTACATACTTTTACTTGAGTAACATTATCAATGCAGGACTTTTACTTGTAACAGAGTATTTTTACACTGTGGTATTAGTACTTTCACATAAGTAAAAGATCTGAATACTTCCCCCACCACTGCAAAATGTAGATCACACATTGCAACTGTTTTACCTTCCTTTCACTTTCAGGATTTGAATTTTGACTCTGAACTTAAAGGAGCTGTTGTGCTCTCTGACCACTGGGAGGAGCCTCAGATCTTTAATACAGGGTTTGTACAGCTTTGTAAGAGTAAAATCCAAGCACTTGCAAGCACTTTCAAGGTACCTAAACCAAACATTTTCAGCTCCATTGTTTCTATAAATGCCAGGAGACGACAAACAAATGACAACGGGATTGTTTCCTTTTTAAATATTAGAAGATTTTTGGTTTACATGAGTGATTGTGTCGATGATGAGATACCAGATTATGTTGAAAATCAAGCATTTTTCAAGTGTATTTGAATTCAAGCATATTCCTAACCTTGAAAACATGACGGCTAAAATTAAGCATTTTCCAAACTTTAAAGACTTTGTACGAACCCATGTAAACATGGGTGTAATCCCGCCCACTTTCATAGAGTCTCTCCTCTAACGCATTCATGGTGTTGCAATCGGTTGTTCACATGAAAAGTGTCAGAAATAATAGCATGACAAATAAAAAAGAAAAGCACTAGACAGAAGTTCAAACCCTGCCCACTTTCTCACCTCCAAACACACACACATATATATATATATGGCCAGGTGTTTGGAGGTGAGAGACTATATGAAAGTGTGCGGGATTACACCCATGTTTACATGATTATTACCTCCTGTCCCTCTCTGTGATGGACAGCTTTTCACCCCATCTTTTGCCTTGTGGAACAGCTATAAACACTTTTGACTTTAGACGGTTGATACTTCGTACGAACTAATTAGTTTCAGGCAAACCCAGGCCTTTAGTTTTGAGCCTTGTAACAGCCAGAAATGTATTGACGGGGCTCGTACAAAGTCTTTAAAGTTTGGAAAATGCTTAATTTTAGCCGTCATGTTTTCAAGGTTAGGAATATGCTTGAATTAAAAAAAAAAAAAAACATATATATATATACACACACACATATATATACACATATACACACACACAGTAAGATTTCAAATGCATGATTTTTACACTGTTGTATTGCTACTGTATTGCTAGGTCTGAATAATCCACCACTGGTATTAATCCGCAACTGAAAATAGCCCCCAACAAATGCACTATTTACTCCTGTTTGAGTAACATTTGCTAAAAGCTACAGTGTCCAGCTGTTTTAGCCTTTTTTTATTTAAATGAAACTTTACATTTGTGACCAGTTTCTAAAGATTAATGTCTTCAGGCTTCATGTCTTCACCAATGGGCTTGGAGCTGAGTGCCACAGACAGGGAAGGGAAGTCAGAAATTATTGAGAGATGGACTAACGCATGTATTGTTGCCAATAACAAAAATATAGAATAACGGCTGCCTTATTCTTTAAAGCTGATACCATCCAATCACGATAGCATGTCAATATACAGTATAAGTACAGCTCTGCCATTATGGACCAGCATTAAAACATTAAACTCACTGTTGTCTGCTGCCTTCTTGATTCCAGGTTCGTCCTCTGGGGACTCGGGGCTGAGACCCATGAGGTCAAACCTGCACACATGCAGAGGCGAGCGTTTAAGGAAATCAATAGACACAATCGCAGTATTGTCAATGCAAATACGGGAGCCTATTGTGGTTTCCAGGGAAACAATAGCGCCCAGTGTTGAGCTAAAAGGCCATCTCTTTCATCACGCCAACTCACCACGCGGGCATCATCAACTTCATGTTGAGAGTGACGGGAATTGGGGGCCTGCAGGGGGGAAAAAGGGAGGGAGAGAAATGAAAACATGACAGTCAGTGGAGGAGATCACCAGCAGCCGGGAGCTAAATGTTGGTGGATTGATTAATTCTCTCAACAAGACAGGATGACAGATAAACTATTGGTTTGAAGCCGCTTATGCACTCTGAAGGCCTGAAAATTAGCTGAAAAAAAAAAACCCTGTATATTTGTTCAGAGGTTCATGTTGTACTTCACTCCACACAAAGAAAAAGATGCTAGTTTTCCTCGCTGCTGACAAATGACAGTCTTAAAAGGCATAAAATATGATAGAAGGATCGGAGAAAAATAAAACAAAAAAGACTTACGCGTGGGGGCAGATGAACTTGACGTGAGGCAGCTGGATCCCCGTCAAAGTGTCCGCCCACCCATGCCTGACAGAAGACAAGAGAGAAAGAAAGAAACTCGTTGTTTCTAATCCAGTCTCAGCAAAATGACTAACATGTAGTACATTAAACCAAATGTACTACAACTTAGTACAATGTGTGTAGCACCACATGTGGTCTACAAATAAACATCACTTCTACACATGCTAAAATCATCTGCACTTGAGGTACAATGAAGCACTTAAGAGAAAAAACGCCCACCGTACGGGATATTTTGGATCTCCGTTGTAGAGAGATGTACTGACACGATTTAACATCTGATTAAGTGAATCACCCGACATCAAGTGCTGATTTGAGTGCTTTTTAAATGAGTCATTCATGATGTGAATGCGTGTGCTGTTGTATTATGAAATTAAACTACATGAATGTGGGCATCAATTACCGCATTTACACTTTATGAATCTCGGGCAGTTCGAATATCTATCTGATAGTAAAAGAAATAAAGCAAAATGCACATTTAAGCAGGGCTGTTGCCAGGATTTCAGAAATACTGAGGTCATGAGTCCCAATACACAATCTCACACAGCTAAGGCATGCCACAAAAAAACAAAATTTATAAAAAGGAGTATTCAAAAATAACAAAATTATACTTTTAAAGTGACCTTCACTGTGCAGAATCATGTATGTGCGGATGACTGTTTTCACTTTAATTTGCTGAAGAGGGGCCCCTTATTATACATCAATAAATCTAGAAAAAACAGGCTTATTCTTCTTCACTGAATGTCCAAACATTCAACATGAATTCAGATTAAAACATCACTCACCCTGAGTCTCCCAGCCCATGAAGGAAGATCACCTGCAGCATAGACAAAAAACAGTGGTTAGGATTTCTCTTTTCAGAATTTATTACTCTTAAATATTTCATACTATGCACCCAAATAAACTGGGAACGTTTCTTAGCATCTCCCTCCAAATGCAGATACAAAGACCGGTAGAGGTTTCTGATAGCGATCCATCACTTTGGACACATTAATTGCCGAAGGGAGGAAACCTGTGAGCGGTGCAGTGTGTTCAGTTCAATCTTGAACTTTACACATAACAAAAAAAAAAAAACCCTCTTTGAACTTTGAGACAACTTATCACATTGCATCAATCTTGTGTACACGATGTGCGCACTTGTTCCATAACAGAGAGAGAAACAGGTGCCAATCTCTCATTCTTGCCAAGATAAGCTCTCACTGCCAGTTTCCACACACGCTACTCCCCGCAGAGGAACCATGAAAGCGAATAACAACAATTTGGAAAGCTGGCAATTCGCTGCTCGTTGGCTGGAAACCAGTGACTCAGCCGTCTCTGCAGAGATCAAAACACTTTTCTTCCATGTAGGGTTTGAGATGAGGTTCAGAGCTGAAGCCGGTGACAGTCAGCTTTGATCCTGGTGTTTAACAAATCCCTGCACTGTACCTGACAACGGCTCCTTTCATTTCTACACTCAGATCCAGCTGAGCATCTACACAATGTGTCTGCTCACTGTACTGTACTTGTTACACCTCCTGCTACAGGTGTAGCTCAGACTGTATATGAAGATGGATGACGCGTCTCCACTTCCTCCCACTGTACAAAAATAAAGCCAAAATATCCCGGATACGGGATATCTTGTGCTGGTGACGTCGTTTGGAGCTGTGGTATCGAGGTCCCGCCCATACACCCGCCTGAACCAATCGCGAGCACACTCACAGCTGTCAATCATGACATCACACCCCCTTTTTATAGCATCAAATAACTAATTAAAACCAAACTTATCAGAAAAACGAACACTTGAACAAACATCAGCGTGATAAGAACTACCTAAAATGACAGAAACCAACACTATTTGATGTGTAATTTGATTTTTCAGTTTGGCCCATGACCCCTCCGCTAACATGGAGGGGCGGGGTTTTTGACCTATACTGCAGCCAGCCACCAGGAGCGATGCAGATGCTTTTAAAGGACCATCTGTAACTTACAGGTATGTAAGTTGTAAGTATGCAGGTTGTTTGACTTTGTGATGAAATCTAAGCATTTTGTTTGTTAACTGATCATAATCAAAATAAATTCTGCAGTCTTTACAAACAAAACTTTATTACCCACAATACTAAGATTTAGCTTTAGTTTAGAGGCGTTCAGACCTACAATAAAAAAAGGGGGTGTGCTGTGGGTGAGATGATCAATTACAATCCAGGAAGTCCAGATTGAGTAACAGATCCATGAATTGGAAGGCTTATCAAATGCCAAAACACTGCTGGCGGTTTATAATACCACGATTATAATCTTTCTTCGCAACAATCACCAGGTAGTCAGTCTGAATATATAACCATAGTCTGTGCATTAAATCCCCCGTCAAGTAATTTGGGTCGGGTTTCAATTTTATGCTTTAGATTTTTGTGGTGGGGCGACGTTTAAATCACTGATTGTCTCTTTACCGTTAAAGCTACTACCATAACAACTTCTTTTGATTTCTTACTTTGAGAAATATCCACATATTTTTCTACAAAATGCCTTTTTTCGTTTAACAAAAGAAGCCAAAGTTCTCAGATGTTAAACGTTGACTAAATAAAAGCAGCTGTACAAGAACTTTGCCTAAAGAAAAGAGTCTGAAACTGGCAACATTTTTATTTAAATTAGGAAAGATCTGATCAAAGAACAAGTAAACAAGATAATGAATCTGACCGGACATTTTGCTGCCATCTTTCAATATTCAACATTTATTTAAAACATGTTCTGAGAACTCAACAATTTCACTTTAATGAAAAATGTGAAAGTGGACTAAATAAAACCCACTAGTAAAATCTCTGTATAGAGACTGAAATATGTGAAGTTATATCAGTATGTTATTTTACTTCCCCAATCTATGGACACCACTGAGACCTAATGGTGGTAAATGTGATGTCAAACAAATGTTTAAATATTCCTCAAACATTTTTCACACAGGATTTTGTCAGTATTTAAATACAACTAACTTTCAATCAATTTAGACAGTTATGGCCTCAATTTAATTCCACTTAAATGAGTCAATCAATAACGTTATGTTAAAGGGAAAAAAGGGATATTACAAGTAAAACATACAGTACTCTGGATATATGAGAAAAGGCCCGTCCTGCCTCTGAAATTGTCTGCCTGGAAAGTAAAAACCCAGCGAATGATAAGGTATTTTGGTTTTAATATCCCTCTAATATCAAGCGCTACAGAGCAGTGACTGATCTAGTTTAATGCAGCAAGATGGCGGTCTGGAGAGGAAGTCCAACTCCACACAAAACATCAGCTGAGGAAGCAGGTGTTCAGGTTGACCTGTCAGGCCACAAAAAACAGTCCACCATGAATCAAAATGCCGCGTTTGAAACCCACATCTGAAAGTGTCCTTGAGCTAGACGTTGACGCCCCTTCCCCACCCATCCTCGACTGCTCAGAGACTATTGGATGCTCTGAATACGAGGATCAATAACATTAAAAGATGCAAAAAGGACGTGCAGTTTTGTGGTTTCACTCACCGCCGCGGTCTCCTTCTCCATCCCGGACACCGTCACAGCCTCGGCGAGCAGCGGCACAGACATGTTGTTGCCACACATACACTGTAGGAGGTGCTGGAGTCAGGAGAGAGGACAGAAAGATTGAAGGTCAGCTGAGTGCAGATCGCACAGTGTGGAGCTACATAAAATACGCTGTCATGTGCATTGAGGCACAAACAAAAAGCTTTATTTAACTCACACATTTCAGACATTTTTGAGCAATTTGTAAAATGTCCCTATTTGCTTCCCGCGTGATTCCCGGAGTTTCCAGCGCCTTCATGTTAACCATGAGACTGTTCACATGATAAAGATATAACAGGAAATATTTAAACATCCACTCAAAGTTTAACCTTTACATCTTTTTATTCCTGTAGTTGTAGAGGGATTAATAAAGACCCTAATCTTCCGGAGCATTTTCTGGATGCTAAATGTTTTTAATAATACAAACAGATATCAGTTGACACAAATAATCTACTTTGCTTCTGAGGAACCAGCCCTAGGCTCTGGAGTCATTTGATTACATCGTATTAAATTGGGAAAGACTTGTTTTCTCTGGCTTCTACATCTGCAGGACAAGTGAACTGTGCAATCTCAATAAAGCAGACAAGGACATAACTTCCACGACAGAAAAATCGTGTTTTTATCCTCCGTTTCAGTTTGATTTACACACTAAAATGTTTCTAAACAATGTCCTCTGACTGTCCAGATGAGACAAGAGAAGAATTTCTACAAATGTTCATGTTGTTCAGCGTTCAATAAACACAGCCTTCGATTATTACTCATAGCAATAAGCTTTGTGAGCAGCAGTGAGTGCTCGGAGAAATATATTAGCCCTGGATTTTGCCTCTCAGGTTACAAACAGGCTGCCATACCCTCTGATTGGTAGAGTGTTATTACTTTCACTTCCTGTGCACGTGTTTAGTAAATTAAAAATCATCAAAATCTATATTTTTATTCACAATAAATATTCTCCTAAAGGGACACAATAATTAAAAATCAATCAAAGATAATCAGTAAAGGACGGCACCCGTTTTAGTAAAAGATACAGGTACAAAATTATGTATCATGTAGGGTTAGTGAATTAATAATACAACTATTTACATAGAATTTGTACCATGTGGGCCACAACTAATTTAAGAGATAGTTCAGAGATAAAGTAGTTTTTGGGAATTTTACTAATAAACTAATAAAAAAAGGTCTGTCCTAAGGCATTTAAGTATTTGGTTTAGTCTGAAGTTATGTCAAACAGCAATATTAGGCTATCTTGGCTCAATTGTTGAGTGTCATCAATCAATCACTCAATCCAGGAACTGAGCAAGGGGAGGCCCACAGTCTGAGACTTTGAAAACCCCGGGATTTATCGACAAATCGTTGCAGCTCTAAACTGAAATGTGTTAAATTCTCTTTTGCTCAAGCAAAAACTGTGTGCACTGCAGATTAAAAACATGTTTATTACGATTCTCTTCCTCCAAACCTGTTCACAAAAGTCCGAAACTGAATGTTCAAACCACGAGGATGTATTCAAATTTCGAAAAGCGAGTGGAGCTTATTGAAAATAGTGGGACTTGCAGACACATGAAATGGGGGAAGCGTTGTGTACAGCGGTGTCTGTCATGAAGTTTGACAATGAACAGCTCAACTAGTTATCAGCGCGGCCATTCAGTCCGCAGACAGGAACAACAAAGCTGAACATACCACTTCTACACGCAAACACATAATGAACCTGCTGCTCAACCCAAAACAGCAGTCATGAGGTGTTTGTGCGAGTCGGGGAGGTTTCTGTAGTCAGCAAGTGACGACACTCATTAACTAAATGAAACACACTCCCTCCCTGTACTCTGTAAACCGGCCGCAGACGTCCATCCCTCTGCACAGTGAGTCAGCCACCGATAACAAGCATGAGATCAGTAAAGTCGGGCAGTAAAAGCCTTCACTCCTTAATGCCCTCTAAGTTTCTGATGATGTGGGACAGGATGAGGCAAGACGGGACGGGCGGGTCAGACGGCATGGTGCCTGATTGGCAAACAGGCGATGAGGAGATGGGAAAATGTCTGAAACACAAAGGTTAATGTGTAAACCCTGAGCGGGACTATACTCCTATACGGGTGTTAAAATTCCACCGCTGTTATGGCCGAGCAGCTAAATGCCGCTCGGCTTCTCCTGCGGCCCGTGTGTTTGCTCTTTGGCAGGTGACAAATTATCCTGAAGGTCATAGTCGCAGCTAAAATATGTGGTGGAAGTGGACAGTAAATGTGTGATTTAAGCTTCCAAAGTGTAGATGAAAGACGGTTGTTTTTGCCCCGCATCCTGACCCTTGATAAATGAGTAATAGCTGAATAATAACTAGGCAGGGTTAAGAAGCAGGAAATGGTCTCTTTCAGTGCAAAGTTCTGGTTTGAATCTTTAAGCATCAAACGGTATCAGAAGGAAAATTTCCACATGTATGTTTTTAGTGGTGAAATAGAACTAAGTACATTTATTCAAGCGCATTTTACTTGAATATTTCCATTTTACGTCACTACATTTCAGAGGGAAATATTGTACTTTTTACTCCACTACATTTATCTGACAGCTATACTTACTATCTACTTTTCAGATTCAGATGTCACATTTAAAAAAAACACATTATAAGCTCGTAAAATACCATGTATTGTTAAAGATTAAACCAATTGTTCCTAGCCTTTTTGACTTGTGTCTATAGTTGGGGGCCCCTTTGTCACATTTCACGTGTCCATGAGTGGTCAGCTGATACACCAAAGAGCGATTTCCTTCTAAACTCCTCTGGTTTCATTTAAATAGATGTTTGAGGATCAAAGAGGTCAAATTATCCAATATTTCACAAAAAAAGAAAAAATATATCATTTGCATAGTAGAACTTTTTTCCTCTCACATTAATCATTTACAACTCCTCAGATTTATCTTGTGACCATTTGGAGGAGCCTTAAAGAAGTTAAAACTAGCTCCAACTCGAGCAGCTACAACAGTAAAATCTAATAATGTCAGATATAATAATATATCAGTCACAGCGGCCATTTTTCTGAAGAATGAGCACTTTTACTTTTTATACTTTAAGTACATTTTGCTGATAATACATCTGTACTTTTACTTAAGTAGGATTTTAATTGCAGGACTTGTTTTCGAGTATTTTGAAACTGTTGTATTGGTGCTTTAACTGAAGTAAAAGACGTGAGTACTTCTTCCACCGCTGAATGTTTCCACTGAGACCGAGCCCTCCGTTTGATTCTGTTCGATCAAAGGACACGAACAATGTGCATCACAAGATGTGCATTCATTCACACCAAATTCTAATTCAGTGTTAAAACACCTTTTTTTTTAAAAAACAAACAAATGTAATTTAGCTGCACTCTGGCCCGAGTGGGAACAGACGGAGCCACATAGGTAACAGGACTAACAGCACCAGAAGAGGAGTGAAAGAAAGAAAGAGATAATAAGAAAAGATGGAGATGGAGGAGTGCAGCAACATTGCACAATCTGTTCAAACAAGTAGGACAAGCTCCCAAAATAGGTAGCATATGCAAAGAGGCCATTCATTACTTTTATACCCTTTTTTTCCACCTGTTATTGTTCAGCAGCAGATTAACAATGACCCCGTAATGCGGACTGCCAGGCCCAGAATTAATGCACCATGTGGGTTTTCAATGCGCGCTTAAGAAACAATGGCTCACTCTCTACGCGTCTGGAGGAGGCCGCTGGTTAAAAATAGTGTCACGCTGTGTACAAGTAGTCTAAAAAAAACAAGTGAAAACAGGACTTGTTCCAGTATACAAATTCTATTTAATCCATGTGTTTCCATTCATCCATCTCCTGACCGAGCGCTCCTTAAACAACTGAACGGATGCAGCAGCAACCTGATTATTAATGTTGCCTTTAAATTTCCACGACCCTTTGCCAGTAACAATCAATATTTAAGCCAGGGATGGAAATGCACCAACTATGTTCACTTCCAGGGAAGAATTAGAAATGACAGATATTGCTGATTGTTTTTTTTTTCCATTGAGATATCTTGAGTCTACCCCTGATGTCAAAGGGATGTGACGATTATTTTATATATCTGTTAATCATGTTTTCGATTAATCGATTAGTCCATAACATGTCAGAAAAAATGCTTGTTGTTTTGTCTGGTAATCAGTCTACAACTCACAAATATTTAATTCAAAATGAATATATAAACAGAGAAAAGCAGAAAAATCCTCACATTAGCAAACCTGGAAGCAGAGAATGTTGCATTTTTGCTTGAGAGATTAATTAAACAATCAATTATCAAAGATTTGCAGGTTATAGCAGCTAAAATGTCTGCTGTTTTTTTCTGTTTAGTGTCATTGTAAATTGTGTGATTTTGAGTTTTGAGCTGCTGATTGGACAAAATTTGCATTTTTAAGACCTCGCCTTCAGCTCTGGGGACATGTTTTACTATTTTCTTAACATTTACTACAATAAATGATTAATCGATGAATGAAAACAATCATTAGTTGCTTTCCTAGTACTAACTGCCTGTTACAAAAGTTACGGTTGGTTGGAGAGCAGCGTTATAATCTATGGGTTTAAGGCACTGACAATGAACTTCATCGGTTCTGGTCCGAGTCCAGCCGGGGAGCTTTGTTGCATGCCATCCCCCTCCTCTCTACCCCCTCATTCACCGTCATCTTTCTACTAAAGGAATAAAATGTCCAAAAATACTTTCAAAAACAATTAGAGGTTGATTTAGGAGATTTACTGATATTATCAAATGATTGTGGATATCGTCTTGCATTATCTTGATTTAGAGTAAATATTTTCCTAATATCAAAAGGCTGTATTGTAGTTAAGTGATACTTCTTTTATTGTGACAGAGCAGTATCAAAGCACCAACAGCGATACCCCGAAATATTGTTAGATGTTAGAGTCGAAATGTTAGAAAACATAAGTCAATACCAATTAATCAGTGCTACTTTTAGGTGACACATGCCAGGAAGGAGGAAGAAAAAAGAAATAGGCACATCACGAGTCTTCATCCTGCATGACTCCAATTACATTTAAGTCAAACACAAAAAAAACAGAAGCGTGCTGCAGTGTGTGTGTGTGTGTGTGTGTGTGTGGACGGCTGAACACACACACACACACACAGCAGGCTGCTGCATTCAGACAGCTCTTTGCTCAATGGCCACGGATGGCTGGCAAACAACGGGATAATATGCGGCACTGAGTGACAGGCATCCCCCTCCTCCTCACACACACACACACACACACAATCCACGAGCAGCTAACCCTGCTCTCCGCCCGCTGCTGGAGGTTAATAGCTCGGCTAGCCGGGTAAACACACCGCAGTCAAATTAGCAAGCCGGAAACAGTGAGGTTAAAACCGGCTAATGATATCAGATAAAAAGAATAACAATCGGTAGCTGAAGCAGAGGAAGTGGGTGGTGGGGTGTCGAAGAGGAAGGAGACGATGAATGGTTGAAGCTTAGCTATGCTATACGACCCATCATCATCATCCTCATCCTCAATATTGATGGCATTCGGCAGTGCAACGCACTCGGGTTTAATCCCGGTTTAGCTGGCCACACACACACACACATATCTACACAATAACCGGGGCTATTGGTAGTAGAGCTGCTAGCTAACGACGCACACACACATTGATTGCATTGTCTTCTGCCGGTGTCTCTCTTCGTCTACCTCAGGCTGACGGTCCGAAACAAATTCGGACCCCTAACACCGGCCGTTTTTTAGAAGACCCCTTAAGCATCAAAAGGCTCAAACAAGAATCAGTTTGGACAGGGATAAAGTGGTAAAAATTAAACCCGCGGCCCGCTAGCTGATACAAATTCATACACTCACCGCTTGCTGTCCCAGTTCTCGACGGAACGGAACTTCCGCTACTGGCCGCACACAAGCAGGGGGCGGGGACAGAGCGTAGAGACGTCATCACATAGCAACGCCCTGCCGTAGATCTCGATCCTGGATACCGGTATATTTATGAGAGCTTATTTTCTTATTATCTCATAATAAATCCGTGATCACGATTGTGTTTCCTCAGAAAATTACAATCCATACATATCAATATATGATCAATAGACAGTGGTTGAAAATGACTAAGTAGTGTCAATAACCCTGTAGACACCCACTTAACATATCATGCATCATTGTCATATATAATTTATAAACCCAGCACACTGTATATATACATGTATACATCCATATAGCCTACTGTATCATGCATATAAAGTAATTTATTACATTACCCAGTCAGTATTTATTCCTTTGGACTATTTGTATTTGTTTACAATTTACAGAAACACTTTTTATAGACATTGTATGTTGTTGGTCATTGTTGCTTGTATAATGTACTTGAATTTACATAGGCCTACTAGTTCTATGTTTATTTACAGTTACTGGTTACCTTTCAGATTAAGACTTTGCATTCAAAACATATGATCTGTTTATGAAACATGATTTATTGTTATAGATAACACTACAACACTTTGCTTAAAATCATCAATAATAGTGATCCAACATGATAATAGAACGCTGACGGACCATTCTTCATGATAATTAGTTTTACATTTGATACTTTTGTTGATAATACTTTTGTATTTTTACTTTGGTCTTCCACCACATTTAATATATACGATGTATGAGAATGACATATATGATCAATACATCCCTGTAATAGTATGATTGCCATATTTTCTGACATTGATAATAGCTGTACATTTTATACAAAAGAAGATGACTTTCTAATACACTGATTTGTGAAGTTTCACTAAAGGTTTGAAAAGATTGTTTGCTTAGGCCTACTTTGATTTTTTGTTTGTCTCGTTTTGTTTTTGTTTGAATTACACAGATTCCTTGAAATAGGAAAAAAAGGTCGAGTGTCTGAAACACACGACTATTGTACTGCCAAACTTTAGTTTCAATAGCACTTTATTTCCATTGTTTGTTGAGAACACTGAAATATGGTATTCAAGGCGTGAAGGTAACGAGACTGTTTTTAGGGAGTTCATGTTTGTATTAAAGTGTTACTGTAGAGGAATCACAGCTCAGCCTGTTCAGAGTAGACCTCCACTGCAGAGTCTCATTCAGGCTTCCTATGAAATCCTCGACTTCAGTAACCTCGCTCTCCCTCAGATGACAGCAAATTTACTTAATTAACTGTGTCAACGCACCGTGCAGCTGTTGGGAAGTCATCTCACCACAGAGATAAACAGAGGAAAAACAAATAGAGCATTTTGGACAATAGAAACCTGCTCAGTCATGTAATAAACCACTAGGTGGCAGAAAATATCCAGCACTAGTTAGTGGACAATGTGTTGGCTCTAAAAAAAGGCAAATAATGTAGTTTTATAGGCATTTAAAAGGTGCTTATGTATCCAGAGTGGCTTGAAATGTGTATTTTCTGACTGTGTTTAAGCAGTGTATCTTTATGCTGCAGATATTTCAGAGCAAATGAAGTTTCTTCACGTTTTATACCTAAAAAATCATTGTGTGAAGCTGATTATGAATCCAGCGTGTGAACATGGCAACCAAAAACTCCTTAATATTTTTTTATTTCTTTATTTCCAGCCTTCAGAGTTTTATTCAAGAGTAGCTGTCACTTTATTGAAGTGGTGGATATCTTGAGACATGAATCAGTGTATACAGGTTAAACTGGTAACAACAGACTTTATCTGAGTGTCAAATGTTTCATGCATGTATTATGAAGCTTTTTGCCCACATTAAGCGTTCACTCTCTATTGCCATAGAAAACAGAGCAGCAACTCGGCACTTCCAGACACACCTGAAGCTCTCCAGTCTTCAGATTTACGCGCTCAGTCACGGTCGAGCTCGACCAACCTGCCAGTACGCAGCGTTGAACTCATCTTTGACTTTTTGACCCTTGTCAAGCGGACGCCACTGAAACCTCTCCTCCTCCTCCTCCTCCTCATCATCCTCTTCCTCCCGACTCACTGAAGCTTTCAGGAAATGAAGTTGGTTTGTGGGATGATGCTCTCCACTTTGTGATCTGCAGGGTTTGCAGATGCCTCGTAGTTGCAGATCGTCACTTCGTGTCTGTGAGTCTAAAAAAAGAGAGAAAGACGAGTTGACTTACAGCAAAGACAAACATTCATGAATATAGTGTTTCAGGTTAAAGCGATTAAATGAAAGAAAGGCAGGGCTGAGGAGGGGAAAACAGCTGGTTATACACTCATAACTGACCATGAACTTTTATTTTTATTTTGTGCGTTTTATAACCAAGTCAACTCAATTAATTCAAACACAACGGGAGACCTGCAGGAATCCTAAAACGTAAACCATACCAGGGCTGCAACTAACTAACTAGATTCATCTGGAGATTATTTTTCTGATTAATCATTTTTCAGAGTCCAACATGACATTTTCAAATTGCTTCTTTTGTCTGGCCAACAGTCCAAAACCCAAAGACAGTGAGTTCACCATCATAGAAGATAAAGAAAAGCAGCAAATCCTCTCAATTAAGAAGCTGGAACCACTAAATGTTTGTTATTTTCGATGCTACTCGGACACTATAAAATGTAATAGGATGTACTTAATATGTTCTACACAACTTTTTATGTTCTGCCTTTTTAAATGCGTTACAGCAGTGGTTCCCAAGGTTTTCTTCTGTCGCTCCTCACTTCTCCCAGACAAGTAAATTGATTTAATTTTAACAACTGGTAACAATATTGGGGATCACAAAATGAATCAAGCAGCATTATCAAGAACATTAGTTTCTTTTAACGCATGTTCCTCATTGTTTTCAGTTGCGCAAATGAAAAATAAAACTTTCCTCAAACTGCCAGAGGTTTTAGAGAAAAAAGCAACAAGGATATCCTGCTATACAGACACTGAACTTGAGAGCAATATGTCTTCATATTTTGGATTCGATCATCACCTGTTTCTCTTTTCTTCCCCGTTAAAATCTGTCCATTAAAACTGAATTTTGGTAGCATCAGAGAGTTATTGTTTATCATTTCCAAATGAATCAGCTTTAATTCAGCTTCACGTTTTTCCACCTGGTCATACACAATCTGCAACGGCTCTATGCCTCCGCAGTGGGACCCATCCCCAGTTTGGAAACCACCCAGAGTGACGCTCTCCACCCAAATACTCCATCCAGTCTGTGAACCATATCAAAGAAAACTGTCATCTCTCTGAAAAGCCAAGAAACAAACAGGACTTTAACGTAGCTGACCAAACTGTACGGCTGCATGCTCGCAACATGCACGATCTTTGCTGTTCTGAGCTGTGGGGCAACAAGTGTCAGTCCACGAGGCACGATTAGGAACATCCAGTGCTGATTTAATCATGCAGGAAGACAGAATTTATATTTTAAATAATGCGGGAAAATGTAATATTTTGATAAAGCTGCAGTAAACGTGAATCGTTTGGTGTTCAATTAAAAAAAAAAGGACTTACAATGAATAACAGCTGTCACCACAACAGCATCGTACCAACTGACAGACACAAAAAGAGTCTCTTGAGAAACTGAGTTACACCGGAGAGACACCAAAATATTTTGGGAAAGAATCTGCTGCCCTCGGGATAAAAGATTAGTCAAAATAATATCTCCTTTCAATGTAGTGACGATCTGAAGCACGCAGCCAAATCAACCATGGAATAAACTGGAAACACACTGAGTGAGGGACTAAACGTAGAAGATAAATAACACCAACATTATCTGACCGAAAGAAAATCCACTCGCTGCCAGTTTATTAGGTACACCTATCTTAATACAACAGCCGTGCAATAAATCCTCCCTTCCTTAAAGTTATAATGTTCAGTTTTTGTTGAAACTGTTTTAGAGGCGTTATATGTTATATCTATAGTCATTATTAAGGTATTTTAGATGATCAGAAAAAGAGGAACAAACTACGACAGGATCCAGCAGGCTGATGTTTCTGTTTAAAGGCTGACCTCGGAGTATTCTCCCCGCAGACCGATGTAGTAGACCCTGGTGCTCTCTGCTCCAAAGTTCTTCGAGATGTGGATGGAGAGGTGCTGAACATTGGAAAAACGAGCGATCCTGGAAATCATGACACACCGGGAGAGACACTTCAGTTTGAGACAACAGCTCGGAAAATTAAATTCATACTAAAAAAAAAAAAGGAGGCAACGCTAAACCATCTGCGTCTGAGAAACCAGGATGGAGGAGTGACTCTTTGTAAAGGATCTTAGTGTGTGTGTGTGTGTGTGTGTGTGTGTAAACATAAAAGATCAGCATGACTTACTGAGACAAATGGAAAGAAAAAACAGAGAGCTGGTTCCACTTGTGTTTTGAACGCTTCTTTGACCAGATCACAAAGATTGGATTTCACTGCATCATGTCACTGAGCGTCCAGGATTTGCTCATGATGCATCTTACATACAAGCAACATTACTTTATCACTTCTCTATTATCATCTCTCGTGAACTCTGCCTGGAATATCTCCTGTGAGTCAATCTAAACAGTAAAGTTGGTTCAGGCAGATTTGTCACTTAAAGCTAAACTGTGTAACATTTGTGCCAATAAAAAAAAGGTACAATCAACAGTGTATTTTAGAGTGTATCTTATGTCATCAGTTTTTGTTTGTCAGTGACTGTGTGTGTTGCCTGCTGTACGCTTTTCAATAACCAACTTCATGTAAACTTGGTCAGCAGTTAGCTGGTTGTGGCTATGAGTGATCAAGCTAGCAGCCACAATATGAGGAAGACGTACCAACAATAGGTGTTTTTGGACCGGAGGAAATTTTTCATAGTTCTAAGTTACAGTTAGAAACTCCCTTTTTCATTGTGTTCACGCTGCAAGAACTGGGAACGATCGTAGTTCTTAGAACGTCGTTTTTAGCTCCTACTTCAGAGCAGTTTCTCTCCCAGCACAAGAGGAACCTTGAGTGACGTAGGTGTACTGTGATTGGTCGAACACATGAGCCAATGCAGCACCAGCAACTGCCATCTTTAAAACGGTAGCCTTAAAAAATAGAACAAAACACGGACAAATGGACAAACAGTTGTAGCCGTTGTTGTTGTATGTCATGCAGAAGTGACATTGCTATACCAACCGCTGGCCGGCTTACGTCACTTCAGCGCTCCTATTAGCGGTGCGAATGCAAACAGAAAAAAAGCCCTTGAAGGTATCTGGTTCTCAGGGGAACTCCCCAGTGGGCAGTTCCTCTCAGGGAGTCCCCAGAACTGTTTGGTCCGAAAACACCTAATGACATCAACTAAAAGCAGAAGGAAACTAAAGAACCAGCAGCAGGTGTCTATAAATAGAACAAAAATATATGACTTTTTGGATGCCTCAAACTCAGTGACGTTTCAAAAGACAGATGGAAAGTGTTGATTTGGAAACCTGATGGGACGGACAATTCCTGCTTGAAGGTGATTTTTAAAAAAAAAACTGTTCGTGCTCTCACTTTGTCGGGTACTCGAGCTCAGCGACAGGGTCTCTGTTGAGTCTGAAGGCTTGTTCAGGTTCTCTGCCGGTGTCGTCGAAGGACATCTGAGGGATGTTCTTGTACCTGGAGTGAAAAATGAAAAATGAACTTCAGTGAACTTCATGAAATCACTGCCGTCTAGTCTCAGAAGAGACAGGAGCACTTTAACTGCAGATCAGCTTCTTATTTTCACTCTCCTTTTTGTATAATGGAGATAATGAATTTATAAACAAAGATTTTGGGGTGTCCTGGTGGCCAATGGTGTTTCCCCGGTTAAAAGTCCGGCTGGGTTTACTCTGTGTTACCAATCAGAGAAGCAGTGACAGACACTCACAGTCGTATCTCGGCTGGATGAGAGTCGTCGTTTTCTCCAGAGATGATGATGCCCTTCAGCTTCACGCTGCCTGTAAAACTGAAAGAGAAAAACAAAAAAACAGGACGCTGTGAAAGACAAGAAGGAAGCAGAAGCTGTCACAAGAGATGAATGGTAAATTATTAAAACGAAAGAAAAAAACTGAAAAGAGATTAGATTTCATACTAATAAAAGTAATCTCAGTTTGTCCGCCTGCACTGTGTCTTTGCTTGTGTCGCCATCTGCAAATATACTTTTTTAATAAATGTGTACACAGGCAAGAAAGCATAAAATGTGTTCATAAAGGAGAAAAGGTTAAAGTTCAGGCTAATTATGATGATGATGATGATTTTAGGACTTACGGGATGTTGAACAGCAGCTCTTCATCCGCGTCGCTCTCGACATACTGAAAGAAAAAAGACAAACGAGTGTGAATCCTTTCTGAGGAATCACAGAGCAGCAATAAGACAAACATTATCAGACTGGAACTGGTTTGACTGGTTTTTGGGCTGTTTGTCAATTTGAACATGTAACCTTGTCAACAATGTAAAAAATATTTCATTACGAGTAAAAGTCCTTCATTCAAAATCCTACTAAAGTAAAAGAATGTACTTAAGGTGTGAAAGTAAAAGTACTTTTTCTGAGTAATATATTATTATAAATTACACTAGAGGATTGTTAATATTGATGCTTCAATGACTAAGCTTTTTACTGTCGTAGGTGGTCATGGTTTAACTACTTTATCTAGCGTAGGGTAGTTTAATCTATAATAATACAATGCATTTCATAAACTCATGTTTTTTATGTCAGATCTTAACCTGAAAATACCTAGTATCTCTCTCTCTCTCTCTCCCTACCTTCTCCTCTCTTCTCCTTGCTCTTCTAGAAGTTTCTTCCATTTTTCCTTGCTAAAGGTTTTTTGGGGAGTTTCTGTCTAAGGACAGAAAATGTCGTATGCTGTGCAGAGTGTAAAGCCCCTTGAGGCAAATGTGTGATAATAGGATATATAAATAAAATTAATTTGACTACAGCATAAAATAAAAATACACAAGTACAAGTACCTCAAACATGTACTCAAGTTAATATACTTAATTACTTTCCACCATATTGCCCAAACTGAGGCCAGGCTCGTGTGTTCAAGACTTTATTCTAAGCAGACTTTAACTGCAGCCTCATGTGATTTGTCAGCCTCGGTGATGTTAATAAAGTTTTGTTTGTTTTAATAACTGCGCGGCCCCACAGCGAGGCTCAGCGACAGAAACCCCGCAGACACACCGAGAACACCCCTGTAACTTCTGTCTGTCACAGGGTAAATACACCGGCCCACAGCGGACACAGGCAGGACAACTGCCCGGGGAAGAAGCTCCGTGCGGCCGTTACCTTGTCCCGCTCGTTCCGCTTATCCCATGGTTTGAACACCAGCTTCCCATCTCCGTCTCTGCTCTCGTTCAGGCACTGCATCTTCTCCAGGTCGATCCGCATGTACAGTCCGTACTCCAGGCCCCTCTCCGCGGGCTCGTGCTCCCCCTCGCACCCGCAGCCGTGCCCATGACCGTGACCGTGCCCGGACATCGTGGAGCTAAAAACGCCGCTTTCCGTTACAGACAGCTCGGACAAAGAGAAGTAGCTAATAGCCGCCGCTCGTCCAGCGTGTTTTAGGAAAGTGAAATGAGCAAGTTTCACTTCGCAGCCTGAAGCTAGCAGACTTCTGTGTCAAGCGAACCGAAGTTAGAAAGGTTCTTCCGGTTTGAGATTTTCTAAATAAAACAAGCTAAATGGTATTTTAGATTAGATTAGATTCAACTTTGTCATTGTGCAGAGTACAAGTACAGAGCCAATGAAATGCAGTTAGCATCCAACCAGAAGTGCATGAATATAGTAGTATTTACAGAAAGTGCAGGTATAAATATATGTACAGTGATATACATACATATACAAGGATACACAATATGTACAGGAAAATAAATAAATATATATGGAAGAAGTGGCTAGTGTGTGGAAAATAAAACAAATATATACAAGGACTAAATTTACATTAAATCAGTCAACCAATCATTTAACTGACTGACCCTGTTTGTCTGGATTTAGATAAAAACAAAGTGGCGTTAGGAAATAAAACCATCATTGGAAAATGTTGTGGAATAAAAACAAACTAGGAAACAGACATTTAAAAATAATAAATGTTGAAATTAAATACAAATATCCTGCAATAAACTCTGTCACTGTTAAAAACAGGATTATTTGGATTGTATTATTATGGATTATTACTTATTTTACATTTTCATGGCTATATTTTGTTTGTATTTATTTATGTGCTTATTTATTTAATTCATATTGAACACTTGGGTCTCCATAGCAATGCGCCTTTGAGGTTATAGGATATATATTCTTTAATTGAGTGACTAATGTTGTTTTAATGGCAACTTCAAGTCTCTTTGAAATGTTACCATGGCATCAAAAAATAATGTAAAATGAATGGATTTACCAACCATGAAAATGCCCTTAATTTAAAGTGTGTTAGGCATTAAGATGAAATGAATGTAAATGTGATTAAATATTATAAACTCAAGGTTCACTTACTAGCGTTTTCTGACGCTTATAACTGTATCCCACAGCCTTTTCTTTAAGAAAAGTGGTTAATTTTACTGAAAAATTGATTTAATAAGTGCAGATATTTTATTTTGAAGGGGAAGAGTGCCTCGCAGGAAATCACCCTCTTCAACATTGTGGTCACTTTACCTGCATGAGCAGCAAACATGGATGTAGGCAGCAAAACACAAGTGACGTGCTCTCTGATTGGCTCGCATCTCTTACCGCCAAACGTCAACACTGTCGCAAACCGTTTACAAGTATCGTAAAGTACAAACTGCAAAAACCACAATATTAAAATAGGCTACACTGGTAATATTGAGCTCTTATTTATATCAATGCATCATATTTAATGTGCTATTATGTGTTTTAAATGTAATTCTACTTGGCTAAAATACTAGTGACAAACAAGTAACTACTAAGTAAAAGGTAGGTAAAAAAAAAAGCAATCTTTTGTTAAAAGTCAAAATAATTTTAATCATGTTGTGACCCCTCAGGTTTATGTTGTGGCCCCATGGGAGGTCTTGTTCCACAGCTTGGGAATCACTGCCCTACAATATAAAGCTGCACCACCTTCGAATACTCAATTAAGTTTTATCAATTTACAGTACCTGCTTGAACAAACGTTAACTCATCACCTATTAAATCCATTTTGATCATGAAGATTAATGATGAGATATTTTGAAACAAAGGCAAAACACAAAATGTAGGTTTAATTGGGGATACATGCCACATTACATGATTTTAAGGAAAACACATTAAGTAAACAATATACTAATAACTCTTTATTAATGGGAAATTCATTCACATTCTCTAGTGACAGTTCTTCCATATTACTGTACCAACGTTTTGAATTTGTTTACTTATTTGGAGAGAAAATTAAGATTTCTCCTGGTGGCACTCGTGTTCAGTAGAAACAAAGAGGATGTTTGTGTTGCCTGATAAAAACACCACCACACAAAAAGACTTCTGCACACACAGCCTTTAAGGGCAAAAAGTCGATTTTAATAAAAATGACCATATAACATTTATTAAAATCTAATAAAATTACAATTTTTAATCTACTTCCTTTCAGGCCCATGACGTGGGGTACCAGGTCCCAGTCTTGAAAATAAATACATCTCACCATTGTTGTAGACTAAAGCTGCAGACTGCCTGTCAACGTCCTTTCCTTATTGTTATTTTTCCTCATTCTTCTCCTCTGCAACCCTCACTCAAGTGATTTTATCACAGTGAAGCAGATATAAACAGGGACACACACATTCAACAGCAGGAAAACATGACCTGAAGCCACAGGAGGGTTAAAATAAGTCTACAATGTGTTTGTGTATGTGTGTTCACCGATATCATTTTAGCCCTACACGTTAAAAAATGCACCAGGAAAATCCTGTTTAAATATGCATGTGTTTGTTTTTTTTAAAAGCAGAGTCTTTATCCAGCCAGTTCATGTCTCGGGTGGAGTCTTGATGCCTCGGCTGACGTGCACCATGCATGCCAGTGAAAGAGAGAACAACAGCGTGTAAAGGTTTTCCTCATGTAGTGTCATCATTTGATCGTAATAGAAAGTAACAAACGACTACTCTTTAAATTAAAAGGAGTTTTCTTTCTGTCCCATGAAGGAGAAATCTGTACACTCATTTGCTTCCTTGCCAAGAGTTAGATGAGAAGGTCGATACCACTTCTCGTGTCTGTACGCTAATCATGAAGCCACAGCTACCAGCCGTTTAGCTTAGCTTAGCACAAAGACTGGAAACGGGGAAACAGCTAGCCTGGTAGCTAAAGCCGCCTACCAGCATATTTAAAGCTCACTCATTAACATGTTGTGTCTCATTTGTTTAATATGTATAAAAAACCTGTAGTAACTGTGACTAGTAACTTGCTGGCATTTCTACAAGATATAAAATGTCAATTAGTGAGCTTTAGAGGAGCTGGTAGGTGGATTTTGTTACCTTTGGACAGAGCCAGGCTAGCTGTTTCCCCCTGTTTCCAGTCTTTATGCTAAGCTAAGCTAACCGGCTGGTGGCTGTATCTTCATATAAACATGAGAGTGGTATCAATCTTCTTCTGTAGCTCTCAGTAAGAAAGCAAATTAGCGTATTTCCCAAAAGGTTGAGCTATTCCTTATATCTGCTGCAAAACAAGAAAAAGTAACAGACTGTATGTGTGTGTGTGTGTATCTGTCTGTGTGTGTGTGTGTGTGTGTGTGTGTGTGTGTCCTTTGCACCTTGTAAAAAGTTGACTTAATTTTCCTAACACAGACGTCACACTCATTGATCGTCATTTACATTATTTAAAGACCCCCAAAACAGGTGCCAACACTTAAATAATAATAAAAAAAAATTAAAAATCAACCATTTTTCCACCAATACTGAAAAGTTCATATGATATGTTTGGTGGGTAAAGATGATGGCGTGTGTGTGTGTGTGCGTGTGCGTGCAGGGATGAAGGGGTCTCCAGTAAATTTTTTTTCTAAACTTAAATTAAAAACACAGTTGGAATTCATAAAATACATTCAGTCTCTTTCACACTATCGGCGGGAGAATCTGTTCTTGAAAGCTTTGATAGTTTTGGCCATCATGGGGGCGATTTCTGCATGAGGAGGAAGACGAGAACAAGTGGTTCATGAGATTTAAAAGAACTCAAACATAATTCTGGATCTTTTTATGATCCTAAACTCTGGCTCTCGTTGACACACACACACACACACTTACTTTTGACCTGTGGCTTGTCCCGAGCGGCATGTCCTCCCCCTCCACCACCTGGTGCTAAGGAGCGAGATGAGCTGGGAGTAGGGTCCTGTTGGGAGGAAGAGGAGCGGCTCGATTCACCAGAGTAGTCTGTGGGAGCTGGCCTTATTCTGAAAGACACAGGAAGAGACAAAATATATGATCAAAAGTGCCATAAAGTCCAGCAGAAAATAAGTGATGGACTCAATTCATTGATTTATCATTTTGTCTATAAAATGTCAGAAAATAATAAAGAACAGAGGGTAAAGTGACATCTTCAAATTGCTTGCATGAAACTGTTGTCAGTTTACAACTAAATTAACAACCAGAGAAAAGCAGTAAATCCCCACACTTGAGAAGCTGAGACCAGAGAATCTTCCTAAATTACACGAACAATTATCAATTATTAAAACTGTTATCATTCAATTAATCAACTAACTGAGCGCTTAATTCTATCTATACCTTTGAAGACAAAGCTTTTAAATGAAAATGTTTATTTAATGTTTAAAAATCTGTCTTTTTCTGATTTGTGATGCCTCCAACTGCTTTTGTATTTATTGAAATCCACGTCACCAACAAATTAGAAAAATACATGTGTTTACTTTTAAAAGCATATCAATATGTATGTAACAGTAAGTAAATCCTGTAGATGGGACAGTAGAACACCCGTTTAAAAATGTAAGTTAGTTTAGTGACCAAATATTTCATGAAGGGCTGTGACAAAATGTAAATACATCCTGCGAAAACCTCACATTTATGTAAAATGTGTCTATATGTTTATATCTCAACAGTGTAACTTCATCAACAATTTTAAGTCATGAACCTAAATGCCAAAACTTTCACAATATGCTGGATGTGATACTGACTTTCAATTTCATGTGGAATATTAATTTTCCTATTTTAGTTTATGTATTTTACTAAATGTATCTTACTTTAATTGATATTCTATTAGGCACTGGTGTTAGCATTTACTTCTTATACACTTTACATTTATTACTCTCTTCTGCCGTAATGTTTGAGAAATCTCTGGCACAAGAATTTCTTATCTTACTTGATGGGAGCTGCAGCGGTGGTGGAGGCGGCTGTGGACAAACCACTCGTGGTGCCGAACCTCTCCTGTCGGCGCCGGACGTCACGCGGCGGCTTGGCGACAGAATTCACAAACGCCATCTTAACCTGCCGCCCTGCCAGGACAAACACAACACTCACACTAAAACACAGACACTCAAAGACCTTAATAAGTAAACATTCAACATCAATCTGTGACATTTTTGTGGAAGTTAATGTCCATTTTTGCCACTTATGAGCGCTGATCAATATGAAACAAAAAGCAGTGGTGGAGGAAGTATTCACATCCTTCACTTAAGTAAAAGTACTAATACCACACTGTAAAAATACTCCACAAGTAAAAAGTAAATGCAAGTAATTTCAAAATGTTACTTTAGTAAAAGTATGTAAGTATAATCAGGAAAATGTACTTAAGGTATTAATGCAGTAAAATGTCCCTGTGACTGTTAAACTATTATATATTTCATCATCAGATTATTATGACTCATGCTTTAATGTAAAAGCAGGATTTAACTGTTGCAGGTTGAGGTGAAGCTGATTTTTTAACTTTTTTGTATCGGACTGCAACTAATGATTATTTTCATTATAGATTAATCTGCTGATTATTTTCTCCATTAATCGATTGATTGTTTGGTTTGTAAAAATTAAATATATAAATATTAAAATTATTAAATAAATTAAAAGAAAAAGCAGCAATTCTACACATTTAAGAAGCTGGAACCATGAAATGTTTTTACATGAAAAATGACTTAGATGATTATCAAAACAGTTTCCAATTAACTTTCTGTCAATTGACTAATCTGTTAATGGACTAATCGTTTCAGCTGTACTTCCTATCATATTTTATAAGATCTTCATATGTTTATATGCAAAAATCTTAATTTGTAAAGTAACTAGTAACTAAAACTGTCAGATAAATGTGGTGCAGTAAAAAGTACAATATTTCCCTCTGAAATGTAGTTGAGTATAACTATAAAGTGACATGAAAATAACATATTCAAGTACAAGTACCACGAATTTGTACTTTACTTGAGTAAATGTACTTAGTTACATTCCAACACCGACAAAAAGTGGCTCCTGCAGCCAGCAGGAAGGAGGGCTGTCACCATAAACATCACAAAGTAGTTCAGAACTTTAGTCAGTCAAGTTTCTCCAACCTTTCGGCTTGTTGGCGTGAGCAGACGAGATGTTCTGGGTGAGCAGCCTCAGTCGCTCCTCGCGCTCGTCGTGCAGCCTCAGATACATCTCCCTCCACGACTCGTACTCCTGAGGAGACTCCCGCTTAAAGTCCCGCTGACAGTGACGCATCCACAGCTCGTCAGATTCCTCCGTAAACCACTTAAAGAAGAGAGGGGGAACAAATCAGTCTTCCCAGGTTTCCTCACATTTTGCATTGCATGTTTTTTGTCCCCCCAGATTTTTGTTTGTGTACAATCGAATGTATACTGTGAGTCAAAGGACGTTACAGACCTGAACAGGGACAGTATCACCATGCATGTATATCTGTGCTGGCTGCAGAAACAAGCACTTTTTAAAAGATTATTTTTTTTAATTTTCTGCCTAACTGGACACACTGAACAGAAAAGAGTGGATGTTAATGGACAAGTGAAAAACCTCTTTGAAGTCTTGTTGGGGACTATAATAAACTGTAATGAACCTGAAGGTGCCTTACCTTTTACATCCCCTGTCCTCTTCTTTTATTACCCTTTTCTTTCCTATATAGCATGACCGAGGTAGGACTTGCAATTTAATTTGTTAATTAACAGGTATGTATAAGAGAAAGAGGTAGACTTATTTCTGGAGTTGTTTGTATGTGTGTGTGTGTGTGTGTGTTTATCAGAATCAGAATCAGAATCAGAATACTTTATTGATCCCCTCAGGGGAAATTATGCGGTTACAGTCACTCACATGTATAGAGAAGTATTAGTAGAAAGGAAATAAATAAATGAAATTTAAATAGACATAAAATATAAGTGTAGAATACAATAAGTACAAATAAGAAACAACTGCTATAATAAAGAGGTTATTGCACATAGTTATGAATACGTTATTGCACATCATGAGTCTGTAAATGAGTTCTGCTCAGGTGTCTGACACTCTGAGGGAGGAGCTATAAAGTTTGATCGCCACAGGCAGGAATGACTTCCTGTGGAGCATCTTGGTGGAATCAGTCTGTCACTGAAAGTGCTCCTGAGTTTGACCAGCACGTTGTGGAGTGGGTGGGAGGTGTTGTCCAGGATGCTACGTATTTTAGACTGCATCCTCCTCTCTGACACCACTGTCAGAGAGTCCAGCTCCACCCCAACAACATCACTGGCCTTTCTGATCAGTTTGTTGAGTCTGTTGGAATCCGCCACTCTCAGCCTGCTGCCCCAGCAAACGACAGCAAACAGGAGAGCGCTGGCCACCACAGACTCATAAAACATCCTCAGCATCGTCCTGCAGATGTTGAAGGACCTCAGCCTTCTCAGAAAATAGAGGCGGCTTTGTCCCTTCTTGTACAGGGCTTCAGCGTTTGTAGACCAGTCCAGTTTATTGTCAATATGCACTCCCAGGTACTTGTAGGCCTCCACAATGTCCACACTGACCCCTTGGATGGAAACGGGGGTCACCGGAGTCTTTTTCCTCCTCAGGTCTACAACCAGTTCCTTTGTCTTTGTCACATTTAGTTCCAGGTAATAATCCTTGCACCATGTGACAAAGTTTCTCACCACTGTCCTGTACTCAGCCTCCTCACCGTTACCGATACATCCAACCACAGCAGAGTCATCGGAAAACTTCTGAAGATGGCAGGACTCTGTCTGGTAGTTGAAATCAGTGGTGTAAATGGTGAAGAGGAAGGGAGAGAGGACTGTCCCTTGTGGGGCCCCGGTGTTGCTGACCACCCTGTCCGACACACAGTGCTGCAGGCGCACGTACTGTGGTCTTCCAGTCAGGTAGTCAACGATCCAGGACACCAGTGGGGCATCTACCTGCATTGCTGTCAGCTTCTCACCCAGTAGAGCCGGCCTGATGGTGTCGAATGCACTGGAGAAGTCAAAGAACATGACCCTCATAGTGCTCGCTGGTTTGTCCAGGTGAGCATAGACGCGGTTCAGTTGGGGCTGGTAAGCGAACTGTAAGGGGTCCAAGTGTGAATTGACCATGGGCCGGAGCTGTTCCAGGACCAGTCTCTCCAGGGTCTTCATGATTTGGGAGGTCAGAGCCACCAGTCTGTAGTCCTTCAATCCACTGGGACGTGGCGTCTTAGGCACAGGAACGAGGCAGGACGTCTTCCACATCACAGGGACCCTTTGAAGATTCAGGTTCATATTGAAGACCTTCTGAAGTACTCCACCAAGCTGGAGGGTGCAGGCCTTGAGCACCCCGGGGCTGACACCATCAGGGCCTGCAGCCTTTCCTGAGTGAAGTCTCCTCAGCTGTCTGCTCACCTGGTCAGCTGTGAAGCTCATTGCGGAAGTTTCCAATGGGGAGGAGTGGAGCCATCGTGCTGCAGAGGGCAGCTGGTGGGGGAGCCAGTGGGGGGAGGAGTAGGACCCTCACCAGAGGGTGGGGAGCAGCAAGGAGGGGGTAGTGGAGGTGAGGGTGCTGCATGGCAGATAACAGAAGAGTCAGGTGGGGGCAGGGCAGAGGCCGCTCTATCAAATCTGTTGAAAAACAGATTGAGTTCATTGGCCCTGTCCACACCACCATCAGTCCCTCTGCCGACAGGCCTGAAACCAGTGATGGTCCTCATGCCACTCCAGACCTCTCTCATGTTGTTTTGCTGGAGTTTCCCCTCCAGCTTCCTCCTGTACTTCTCCTTGGCCTCTCTGATCTTCACCTTCAGGTCCCCAGCTCTAAAAGCTCTCTTCTTGGCATTCAGGATGGCTTTAATGTCCTTTGTTACCCACGGCTTGTTGTTCGAGTAACAACGGACAGTCCTTGTTGGGACAATGGAGTCCACACAGAAGTTAATGTAGTCCGTTACGCACTCCGTGAGCCTATCAATGTCCTCACCCTGTGGCTCACAGAGTGCATTCCAGTCGGTCACCTCAAAACAGCCCCTCAGTGACGCCTGGGTCTCCTCTGTCCATCCCCTCACTGTCTTGGTAGTCACTGGCTGTCGTTTAACCAGGGGCACATAACAGGGTTTGAGGTGCACCAGGTTATGGTCTGACCTGCCCAGTGGGGGGAGGGGGGAAGAGCTGTATGCATCCTTCACATTAGCATACAGCAAGTCCAGGGTCCTCTCCTCTCTGGTTGGACAGTTCACATACTGTGTGAAGTTGGGCAAAGTTTTGTCCATGGTGACGTGGTTAAAGTCCCCCGAGATTATGATGAGGGCGCTCGGGTGTCTTGTTTGTAGTTTGGCTACGAGTCCATGAGTGACGTCACAAGCCGCCGTCGGGTTAGTAGAAGGGGGGATGTAGACCGCTACCACAATAACATGTGGGATTTCCCTGGGCAGATAATATGGCCGGAGTCCCACGGCCAGAAGTTAAATATCAGGGCAGCAGACTCGTTCTTTGATTGTAATGTGGCCAGGGTTACACCATCTGTCATTAACTAGAACAGCAAGCCCACCTCCTTTCCACTTACCACTCTCGTTGCAGTCCCTGTCCGCCCGAACGGTCTGAAAGCCGGTGATAGTAACATTCTGGTCAGGGATGTCCCGGTGCAGCCATGTCTCAGTGAAGCACATGATGCTGCACTCGCGAAAATCCTGTTGGCTCCTGGCTAATGCCGTTAGCTCGTCCATCTTATTAGCCAGCGATCTAACATTCCCCATGACGAGAGAGGGTAGATACGGCTTGAATCTCCTTCTCTCCCTCTGTGCCTCTGCCTTCCGCTGTCTCGACCTCCTTCCTCTACCTCTACTTCCTCGAGGCTTTCTCCCATGGAGCTCCTCAGGGATCTGGAGGTTAGAGTTCTCCGCGGCCGGACGGAGCGCCATCAGCTGATCCCGGCTGTAAACAATGGCGGCATGCTGTTGTTGTTGTCCTCCAGCGACACGGCACCCCAGAAGTAGTCCAATGACCAGAAAACTTATTAAAACTACTCTAAACTCCATCATTGTAGAGGGGCACCACTTAGAAGTCTATAAAAGTTACTTTTTAAAAGGTAAGAGAAAAATAAGAAAGCAGCTATTTACAAAAGAGCGGAAAAACTAGCGAGAGCGACCGCAGCAGCGTCCGTCCAGCTCGGCGCATGCGCAGATATATATTTATATATACATACACGTATATATTTATATATACATACACGTATATATTTATATATACATACACGTATATATATATATATATATATATATACACACACACACATATATATACACACACACACACACACACACACACACACACACACACACACACACACACACACACACACACACACACACACACACATACACACACAGTACCAGTCAAATGTTTGGACACACGAATGGGAAAGTGTGTCCAAACATTTGACTGGTACTGTATATATATATAGATACATATTTTATTAAGGACATATATACTAAATGTGGGAAAGTAAACCCACACTTATTATGTACAAACTTATGTAATGTCCCTGGTTTGTGGTATTTCTGATCAACTAAAAGCAATAAACAGAGTTTCAGAGACAATTTCAGTTTTAAGACAACATTGTGAGGACATTTTTGCATTGTGAGGACATTTTGGCTGGCCCTCTACTACTTCAAAGGACTGTTTGAAGGTTAAGACTTGGTTTTAAAGTTAAGATTAGAATTAGGTTTAGGTTCAGTTTAGGGTAAGAGTTGGGATTAGGCATTTAGTTTTAATAGCTAGGTTTAGGGGGGTTGGGGGGCTAGGGACTGCATTATGTCAATGAGGGTCCTCAAACGTATAGAAGGACAAACGTGTGTGTGTGTGTGTTACCTGGTTGCTCTGCTCGATGCGGTACAGCTGCTCTGGTGTACATCGCTCCAGCACCGGTTCCAGGATCTCAAACGGCACTCCTCCCACCTCAGCGATGGCTGAAAGAGCACAGACGAACCAAACAGTCACATCTGTGCGGTAGTGTTCATTTGTTTTACCCACCTTGGGATAACAGCTGGGTGGGGTGAGAAGTGACCACAGAGGAGTACACACTGACTCTCAAACATTAGCCCATTGATCGTGTAATCTTTCTGTTTATCTTTGATCCCTTGTGGTGAACCCCGCCCTCTTTTTCTCCACTTGACATGAAATTTCTCTGCGTAGTGTTTAATGTAGAATAAAACAGAACGTTCTGAACACATTTTAGTGCTTATTTTATGGAATACAAGCTTGTGACAACACTGAAGACATCTATGAGCACTCTAGTGCCATCTGCTGGGAGACTCTCAACAAAAAGGATTTCACAGCAGCTCCACTCACAGTCAATGTTGTTCTGCAGCACGCGGATGCACTGCTCGTATAAAGTCATCATCCTGGGCAAGTAGGAGGTTTTCGATCCAGAGTAGACCACCATCTTGGAGTTGAATCGCTTCCCTGTGAACCCGGCGTCCTCCTCGTCGTTGCAGAGGGGAACTGAAAGTAAAGACAGGAGAAAGTGGGAGGGAAGTCAGACACAGAGCACAGATACAGATATGTTGACAAGAAGATTATCAACAACAACTTGATCAGAATTTACATGAATGCAAAAATTCACTTGTTCGTACATGTCAGGCCTACGTTTTGGTATTTGACACTCAAATTATGTTAAACTGAGTCTGAGCCTCTCGGCGTCTGAGGTTTACAGCTGCACAGTTACAGTTACGTGTTGAGACGTACAAAACATTCATCACTGACATGACTTTTTACATGAATATTCAGTCACATCAAATCATCTGTTCAGCTCCATGTCAGTCACAACTCCACTGATGTTCATAGATGACAGTAAGACAACACATGAGAGTGTGAGGTAATATTGGGAGTTTTGGAAGAGATTTGCTGTGACACACAGTAAGTCAGACAACACTTTACTTAATAACATGATAACGTAATGATAATTATGAATAATCGTCCAGGCCCAGGTGAGGGTGTTACCTTTCCGTCTCTGAGGGGACAGCGGTGTGACGTCGATGGAGGGCAGAGGTCTGTAATTGGGTTGAATCGTTGGCAGAGGGATTTCAGGAAGAGTCGGAAGGGCCTCGACCACCTGCAAACAACGTTACATTAACACCAACAATCTGCAAACAACTTTTCAAACTTAAGAGTTTCATACACAATAGATAATAAATAAAGGCAAAAGAAATGTTGATTGGCAGAGAAGAGTAGTCAAATTACACAATTAGTTAAAGGAATAGTTAAATAAATTAACTTTCTTGCTGAGAGTTAGAGAAAAAGATGGATACAGTCCGACTTTAGAGGTGCTGCTAGTTAGATTTTTTGTACCTTTGGACAGAGTCAGGTTAGCTGTTTTCCTCTGTTTCCAGTCTTTATGCTAAGCTAAGCTAACCGTCCCCTGGCTCCAGCTTCATATTTCATGGACAGACATGAAAGTGTAAGTTATTGATCTCGTCAACTCACTAAGTGAAAAAGCGTATTTCCCAAAACGTCGAACTATTCCTTTAAAGATTATGACAAATTGCAGTAAAATAAGCTACTGTTGCTTTACTACAGCTTTGGTTCATGGAGGGAAATACAGACAGAAGTCTTTAAACACAACCAGATTTTCATCATTCAAACACGATGGGTATAAATTTAGAGCCGCAACAATTAGTCGATTAATCAATTAGCAACAATTTAAATAATCAATTAATCCTTTCAATCATTTCTCAAGCACAAATGCCAAATATTCTCTGGTTGCAGCTTCTCCTTCAACGTGATGATTTGATGCTTGTCTTTGTCGCAGATTAATCAATAATGAAGATAACTTTTAGTTGCAGCCCTACTTAAACTGAAAAACTCCAGAGCAAAGGCCTGAGCAAACTCTATGCACTGATGAAGACTGCGAGTTATGGTTGAAAGCTCCAGAAAAAGCTCGTAAATGGACTTCGAGTTACAATTATTTTGTCAAACTACTAATTCCAGTAGATTATTCATTGAAATTATGTACAGTCTCTATTAAATACCAGTTCATATTAACTGAAATTATACAGGATAATAATAATGTGAAATTATCTTATATACAGTATATATTATATATTATAGTCTCTGCTGCTGTTCTTACTCTCTTGCGTTTTTCCGGTGTTGCTGCAGCTGAACTGGAGCCTGAATGTGGCCTCTTGGTACTCTGAGTGCCGTTGGCCTTGCTCACTTTAGAGGAAGAGGAGGATGCAGGCGGTGGAGGGGGGGTGCGCGTTCGATTGGAAGACGACGTGGAGTGAGACGGTCGACTGTGTGACGAGGAGGATGATGACGATGATGGCTTCTTCTTCTTCTTGACAGACGGGGCGTCATACGTGAGAAAAGACTCGAAGGACATGGTGGGAGTCTCGAAGGCTTCCTCCTCCTCCTTGGAGGGAGAGTCCTTCGGTGCCCGCGGTCGCCCTGGCAACACAGAGGCAAAGGGAAAAGTTAGAGGATGCAGTGGATCATGGGAAATCAGGAGACTAGTCTGTGTGAACCTTATACTGTATTCGTGCTTAATAAATAACCTTTGTGACACCTTTCAAATACTGCTTAGCTTGTTGGTAGCGAATGATTTTCTCGATTAATTGATTAATTGTTTGGTCTATAAAATGTCATAAAATATTAAAAATCACAATTTCACAGGTGACGTCTTCAAAGTGTCTGACAAATGAAACCCACAGATTAAGTTTAGTATCATATGTGACAAAGAAAAGCAGAAAATCTTCACATTTAAAGAAGCTGAAACCAGCAAATGTTTGACATTTTTGCTTTAAAAAATGATTTAAATTCTTAAAATGCAAAATTGAAATTAATTTTCTGTCGATTGACTAATTGATTAAACTGAAAAAAGTCCATCTTTTGATATTAAATATCTGCCTGTATAGAGTCTGATCTAATATTTGTTCTAACTGTGGTAGGAAGGAGGGGAGGGGGCCTTTATGTGTCTGTGCTCAGAGGTTCATCGTCTCATAATCCGTCCATGCAGAGGACAAACAGGAAAACGACTCAAAACACTTGATATCACCGAGGTTTCTCTGGAAGAGGTGAACCTCAAACTGTACGAACACAAACACACTCACCGTCATCGCCTCCTTTCTTCTTCTCCTCCCTCTTACTCTCATGCGTGGTGGACTTCCTGCTGTGCTTTGCAGACTTTTGTACTGGACTCTCTCGGTCTGCGCTGCGTTTCTTTCCTTCACCGCCTTCTCCTCCTCCTCCTCCTCCTCCTCGATCGCTACTCATCTGTGCATGCCGTTGCCGCCGTTCCTCATCCCTGTTTCTGTCGCTGTGGGAACCGTGCTGATGGTTTTTGTTGGGTTCTTTGTTTGGTTTGGTGTTGCGGACCTCTTTGCGAGGAGGAGGCGGACTAGGCTCAGGCTCGGGCTCAGGCTCGGGGCTCTCGTACTCGTCCGACTGGTAGCCTCCTCGCTGTGGAGGGCTGTACTGCACGTGTTGAGGAGGTGAGGGCGAGTAGTTTGTGTGATAGCCTCTCTCCTCCTCCTCCTCTTCCTCCTCCTCTTCCATGTAGGAGGGCTCTTCCTCGGGGGAGGGCTCCCGGGTGCGTCTGTGGTCTCCTCCACCACCTGCCTCTGGGCCTCGAGAGTGTGTGTGTGACCGCGAAGCCTCTTTGACGTGGCTGTTGGTGGGTCTGAGGTAGAAAGACAGACATTGGTCAGCACCAGTCACAGAACTGTTCAACTACAGTAGCTCAGCACAACCCTGATGGATCAGTAAAATGTCTGGGAGAGAAATCAATATTTTTATTTATCGTCTCATGTTACTGTTTTACAAATTTCTGTTGTCTGAATTAATCATTTAAAGCAACTTGTAATTAAAAACTTTAAAACGTTTTCTTTCAGCTTATTGTATTTATCTTATCAATACTGTCACATAGCTTTTAGTCATATCGTCCAGCCCTAATTGACACTGTTTCCACTTGGTGACACATTGCACTTCCACCACATTAACCTGCAAAGTAACTTTGGCCATCAGATACATTTTTACATCTGTTTTACATACAAAACATGCAATAAATTACATGAAGATTTAGGAGTTTTGCGTTAAGTTACACAAAATTACTGTTATTTTTTCCCTCTTGTGAACTACCAGATAATGTTTTCCTCTTCAGGCCTCTAAGAAGTTTTAAAATAAAACACGGGAAAAGAAATACCAGCTTGGGAGACAATTTCATAAGGCGGCCAACGTGTTTAAAATGTTTGGGGGTTTTTTTAAATCCGGGCCCCATTTTGATTCTCAGATTCTTCAGAGTCATTTTTTAATTTTATAGTTGCAAAATTGGTGCATGAAAGTTGGAGCTTTTTATTTCCCATTTACTGTTTAGCAAGCTGCGCCTCACTGCACAACAGATTTACTGTGGCACGCCTGACACCAAAATATATCCTGCTGAACCTAAAAGCAAAGTTGATCAGGAACAAAGACAGTTTCAAGAGAGGTAAACTATCGATTATCTGTCGTGTCCTGTCTCTCTTCAGGAACACCGTCTCAGCAGCGTATGACTCAGCTTCAGAGTGAATACGGTCAAAATTGTGAGTTTATTTATTAAAAAAAGACTAGATTTTTTTTACACTATGTGTAATGTGACCACAACTTGGCCTCTGGTTAATTTGAGTTTAAGACTCCTGCAACAGATATAGGCAACCGGTGACGATGGGTTAGTTAGTAGACATTGCTTTATTTTAAGGGGCTCCTAATTTAAAGGTTGGTTGAACATCTCCATTGTATATTATCATTGCAGGCACAGAGACATACAGTATACAGGGACAGCCCCTCTCCTCACTACTGTTTGCACATCTAGGCCGTACCTGTCTGCAGACTGAGGAACCAGTTTCTTCCATTTGGCTACGAGGCTTTTTGCCACCTCTCCAGCTACATGATGTTTCCTAAAAGAATTCACAGTCTTCCCCACTCCAGTTTCCTACGAGGAAACAAAACAAAGGGAAAACATGGACACTGATCACTTTCTTTCTTCTTAGCATTTAAGCCCAGGTTAACTTATTATTCAACAATAAAAGGCAAAGTTAATGACAGTAGATATCACATGAGAAGTGTCTGACATCCTCTTATATTTTGTCTGTGAGCTGCAGAGTGGGTTTTACTTTTACAGCTGTTATCATATCTTTGGCAGCTTCAGCGGAGTGATCTGATTGGTCAGAAACATGTTGAGGCTGTGCTGATAATTGGCATTAATTGCACCTGACACAAAAGAAGCAACTGACTGAGCAAAGCATTTTTTGTTCCCAGCAAAGCTCCACTGCACTACAACCACTGTCTTATATTGTTTTTTTAACTGGAGTAGTCAGGGATTAAATGCCTTGCAAAAAAGCACTTTCCCAAACTGGTTATCTGCTGATCTTATCTGTCTGACTCTGACATCCAAGCAGGTCACTGGAGCTTAAACTGTTACGCTACTTTCACTGCAGCATTACGTTTGTCTTTTTACTGGCCGACATTCTGGTATGGAAATCAAGAGGATGTGAATAAATCCTTACCACCAGTATGTCCACAGTCATGGGAAGTTCCCCCAGTCTTTTGAAAGTCTTTAGTAGCTGGAAAAACAAGAGAACAAATGAATCAAACATAATCATTTAGAGGAAGGTTCTGGTATTAAAGTGGACACATTTTCAGTATCAATACTATAACAGAGGTCTACACAACATGGCTAATTATAAGTATACTTTGGCATTACTAAAGATAAGTAAGTGAAATATGAATCTTCACTTGAATCTAATATCTTTCTAAATAGCAAAGAAGGTTACAGTACCTATGTTTTGTTAGCATTAGCATTGATAGACTGTAAACTAACATTTCACTGATTGTTACGAGTCGGACGATATGACAATATATACTGTGAGAGAATACAAATTCATCAACAGTCAGAGATTTTGACAGGACGTTAATACCAATGTAACTATCCCTTTAATATCAATAATCAATAATAATGTGTGTATGAGACTATTGCAGGCAGTGTGAATTGTGATATAAAATTACAGTGAGAAAGGATTCGACCTATTTGGATTAGGACACAGCAGAATGATTAGGTTCATGATTAGGTACAAGGAATTGTAGCTGCATCGTGATACACTGTATGTCATTACTGAAAACACATCCTTAGGATGCTTGTTATGTGAATATGCTTAATTCTAAGTAATTCATCTTAAGTATATTCATATCTGTATGCATGCACGACCGTTTTTTCTTCTCAGGTTTCATTTTCAACCACTGTTCTCCCTTCAGGATGATTTACATGAAAATGTTCTCAGATGTGGACTGCCTTAGCTCACATTATTTCTGTATTAAAACTCCCTGACCTACAGAATATATACCTGGTTTATACCAGGTGTTTTAGAGGAGCTCTGTTCTTGACCTTTTAATTGACACAGTTTAATTAAACAGCCTGAATCACACTGTAACCCTGCGTCATGGAGACTGAATGATGTCGTGGCCTAACGGGGCAGGGCTGTAGTAAAATCACTGAGCTGCGATTTCACTATTTTTACTACAATTACATTACATTATTACTTATTTGACCCGGAATATGGCTTCTGTTAACCAAACCTATCACACAGATCACGACTGCTTTGTTACATACAGGTTACATATCAGCAGAGAAAGTAAACAAAGGGGACGTCGGGCGTTGTTAATTATTATTTAAACCCCTTTTCATTTTCAACATTTTAAAAGCAGATCCCAGTGCAGAGATGTACAACTGCGGCATAAACTGAAATTAGCCAAATCAGTTCAACATTAGAGGCCTGGAGTCGCTATAACTGTCATTACTTTCCGCACTAACGCTGGTTAGCTTGATGGCTAACGGCTACTCTGGCCCCGAGTTTCGTTATATGAAAGATTATGTTGCGGTTAATGTTATTATTTTAGATCTGTTAGATTATCTGTGGGCATTTATTATACCATGCTGACAGGTGTTAGTATCAGCTAAAAGCCAGGGTTAAAGAAGTACGTTATAACTAGTTAAAACCCCTTAATTATCGTGACGTTTCACATGATGCCTTCACATGCTGTCGGAAATGCTGAAATTGTAAGACGAGCGTTAATGATTCATGTCCAAATCTATTCATCAAAGTATTGTCTTGGATCTTTCCAAAATATTAACTCAATTTTTACAGGATCCAATACTACCAAACTTTAGAGATGCATATCAAGCTGCTGAATTAGAGTAAGATTAAATTAAGATTTCATTTCAACAGTAATGTATGCTCCTTCTGCAAAACAGATATTGAAACCATACCACAGCCATTTTCTTGTCACTCCCAGTTATTTTGGAAGCAAATGGAAGAATGTTTTAAAGAAAATGCAAATATGTAGTGAACTCCAGTCAGAAGTATATATAATGTATGGATTGTTAATGAAGGAGAAACTGGAAAATTTAGTGATATACCGCAAAGTCTTGTAGTTGCAAAAGATCACAAAGCCAAATCAACAAAAAAACGCAAGTCCCAAAATGTCCCTGAAATTTTAATTTAAAAACTGCAAAAGAACTTTTAATTTAAAATGAATGTTTTCTATTCTTAATTGTATTTTTGAGTGTTTTCTGACATATCCCAATGATCTGTAATACCACAGCTGTTCTGCCTTGTTGTTTGTACATTTATTGTACTGGAAGATGAGCGAATATGAGTAATATTTACCTAACAAAGCAATAAATATGAGTCATTATGATGATAGGCGTGAAAAGACTGTCATGTCCCATTTGTATTTTTAAGGGAGAGAGGATGTGCAAATCCTTAGTGCTAAAGCAAATCAGTGTATTATCTGACGGAGAGAAAATGTATATTATATAATTACATAATTAAGATTTTAATATTAACCTCTAGAAACCTGTGATACTTTCAACATTTTATAAACTATGCCTATATGATTAATGATTTGATTAAATCTATAAACAACAAGGTGAAATTAATTTATTTCAGCTCTACTATTAATAACCCGTCATAGGTAGGACGTCATGATTTTCATTCCTGTGTTGTTTGTTTACCCTACAGTACCGAACCACTCGATTTATAAATAAAACCAGTACAGAAAACTACTACTGTTGTTTGTGGTGGAAAGTACTGCACCTAAGTACAGTTTTTAGGTGCTTGTACTTTACTTGAGTATTTCCATTTTCTGTGACTTTATACTTCTACTCCACTACAATTCAGGGGTAAATATTGTACTCCTCTACATTTATTTGATAACTTTAGTTACAAGTTGCTTTGCAGAACAAATAAATTACGATGTATTATCATAGGTTAAGATAAGACTTTATTGATCCCAGGGGAGAAATCCACAAGCTACCCAGCAGTATATAAAATAATTCAAATCAGCCCCATCTTTACCAGCTGCAACATTAAAGTGATGTACACATGAATACATCAACAATATTAATCCAATAATATAATATACATTTTTCAGAAATGGGCCATTCTGCACGAGTACTTGTACTTTTAACTTTAAGTATATTTTGATGCTAATACTTTTGTACTTATATTTAAGTAAAATTTGGATGCAGGACTTGTACTTGCAACAGAGTATTTCTACACTGTGGTATTGCTACTTTTACAAAAAGATCTGAGTCCTGCTGTTTCAGAACTACTATAATTTATTTCCGAACAAACAAAGCAAATTACTGCTCTTTTACGTGAAAGATTTTCACAAGACGGAGCCCGACAGCGGCCCTCAAACGCCGCATTTAAAAAACGGTTGCGACTTTCGGTGAACTGCCGTGGCCGCGGCTTCGTTTCGGGCACCACAGACAAATCGTCGCAGTTCGGGACACGGTCGGTGCTAAACCCCAAATCTGTCTCTCTCGGCTGGTTCAGTCGTTACCTTTCGAGGCTCTGGATTCTCCAGGAGCCGGGACTGAAGTCTATCCACTGATTCCAGCAGTTCCTCCGCCATGTTTACTGCTGGTACCCTGTCGCCCGGAAGCTACTTCATCCAGACTGAACGGAGAAAGTGGAAAAAAAAAGGAGAGGTTCCGCTACTTTAATTACCCTTTTACAGCCGTTTAAAATAATAGTATCATGCTTGAAAAATAAAACAGCACCAATAAGTACATTAATAATTGAATCATTCGGAGTAATGGGGGAAAAAACTGAAGTTTGTACATTAAGAGAACGGCCGGGAAAGACGGAACTACGTCACAGCACAGCTGACGGCGCACGCACGGAACACCTGTTAGTTTGACGTCAGTGAAAACGCTGAATTAGCGTGTAGTATAATAGTGTAACCTGGTAACCAGCGCTGCAAAGTAACTAAGTACAGTTACTCAAGTACTGTACTTAGGTTCAATTTAGAGGTATTTATACTTTACTTGAGTATTTGCATTTTATGCAACTTTACACTTCTACTCCACTACATCTCAGAGTACAAATACTGTACTTTTTACTGCACTATATTTGTCTGACAGCTTTAGTTACTCGTTACTATTCAGATTACAATGTTTCATACCCTTCCTGTCCAGTGAAAACCCAGATTTGTATTTCCACATTTGCTTATTTTGAATGTTAATGTTTCTGATAGACTGAAGGATTAAGTTTCTTTATGGGTTGAGAAAATTCTACTAAACTGAATAAAACTAAAATAGGGGCTGTTTTTCTGAGCTCATGAAAAGCGGCGCTACAAACTTACGATGATCTTATAGAATATGATGCATTGCTGTAGATTAAACTACTCAGCAGTATATAAAGGAGTTAAAATTAGCACAGCCTTAAATATCTACAGCAGTAAAATGCAACATACACATTAAAGCAGCAATAATATTAATCCAGAAACATCAGATATAACAGTAAAACACTGACAGGGACCATATGAGTACATTTAGCTGATAATACATACTTTTACTTAAGTACGATTTTGAATGTAAGACTTTTACTTGTAGGCTAGTGGAGTATTTTCACAGTGTGGTACTTGAATAAAGGACCTGAATACTTCTTGGGGGGGGGGGGTCCGGTGAGAGGAGAGCCGGCCTCTTATGGGATATTTTTGGAGGGGAGGGCGACAAGGGGTGCCTGTATTTGGAAATGGAGGTGGATGTTGGAGGTGGACAGAAGAGGGTCTGATGTGAGCTCAAGGAGGCGTGGTTGTATTTTACAGTTTTTTTGGGGGGGGGGGGTCACAGCTTTGGTTGGGACCCTGATATCCCTCTGATACCAACACACACACACACACACACACACACACACACACACACAGCACTCTGAGGACGGAGGGACGAAGCAAAGAGGAACAACAACAAAGAAAAAAGACAGAACGTTAAAGAGAGCCCAAAGAGAGACGCCGAGAAAGCAAAAGGAAGGAGAGAAGAGCAGGAACGAGGACGGAGAAAGAGGTAAAATATGTTTAATTATTTAATTTTACTGCCTTACAGCTTGTTGAGTCAAGAAGAGTTTGTAACTTAAAGCAACCAAAGCACTAAAATCTCCACTCACACTTTCATTTCCACTGAGGTTTCAATGAAAACTCTTCAAATCTTCCAGTCTGTCAAGTACTGTACTTAAGTACAACTTTGAGGTACTTGTGCTTTACTTGAGTGTTTCCATTTTATGCTACTTTACACTTCTACTAGACTACATCTCAGAGGCAAATATTGTACTTTTTGCTCCACTACATTTACCTGACAGCTACTTTTCAAATTAAGATTTTATACAAACAAAACATATAATCAATTTATATAATCTATAATTATATTATATAATATAAAGTAGTTAGAATGTGCTCCACCTCCACCATCTGTAACATTAAACTGCTGCTTGTGTGTCAATGCTTCAGTAGTAATATATGATATTATAAGACTCTGAAAGGGACCATTATGCCCAACGAGTACTTTTACTTTTGATACTTTAAGTACATTTTGCGGTTAATACTTTTGTACTTGACTGTGAGGCTTTTACTTGTAGCAGAGTATTTTTACATATTGCTACTTTTACTTAAGTAAATTATGTATGAGTACTTCTTCCACCACTGGAAACCGCATATCAAATATCAAACGTCTAATGACGTCATCGTATTAATTAGTAATTTATACTAATATTTATATTTAACTGCTGAGTGGAAACAATGTGAAGCAGTTGCTGTTGGGATAATACTACACTGCCGGGGGTGTCAGTCCTTCTCTTTCCAGTCCTTAGCTGTAAAACACACACACACACACACACACACACACACACACATACATGTTGTGTTGGTCAGCAGATATAAATACCCTCATGAGATACGCAAAGGAATTCAGCTACAACCACAGAGCGATGGAGGTGGTGGAGAGGCATGCAGGGTGGTGTTTTGTGTGTGTATGTGTATGTGTGTGTGTGTGTGTATGCAGGTACAGGTGGTGGACAAAATAACAGAAACACTTTGCAATACACAGTGGTGGAAGAAGTACTCAGATCTTTTACTTATGTAAAAGTAGCAATACCACTGTGCAGAAATACTCTGTTACAAGGAAAGGTCCTGCATTTAAAATTGTACTTAAGTAAAAGTACAAAGGGTATCAATGTTATACTTAATAAAGTACCAAAAGTAAAAGTACTCATTATGCAGAATGGAGAATATATGCAGAATATATTGTTGAATTATAATTAATGGATGCATTAATGTGTAAGCATCACTTTAATGCTGCAGCTGGTAAAGGTGGGGCTTAATTTAACTACTTTATATACTGCTGGGTATCTTACAGTAATCTATAATAATACAAAGTTGATTATATTTTGTGTTACTTACCGAAATCCTTAAAGTAACTTGTAACTAAAGTTATCAAATACATGTAGTGGAGTAAAAAAAGTACAATATTTCCCTCAGAAATGTAAAGAAGCAGAAAGTAGCATAAAATGGAAACACTCAAGTAAAAAACAAGTAAAGTCAGTTATTGCAGGTTTGAAAGGAATAGTTTGACATTTTGGAAGTTTATTTGCTTTGTTAGCGAAAGTTAAACGAGAAGGTTGATATAAATCTCATGTTTGTACGTTAAGTATGGAGCCAGAGCCAGGACGCAGTTAGCTTAGCATCAAGACTGGAAACAGCTAGCATGGCTCTGTCCAAACTTACAAAAAAATACGGCTCTACTCAAAGTTTGCTAACATTAGCTAACATCAGCCACCGCAGCATGAAAACTGTCACTTCACCCTCTGCTGGAAGTTTACTACGGTTCTTTAATCAGAGTAATTAACATCAAACGAGATCAACAAACACACTCAGTGAATTATAAGAGTGTGGTTGTACTGGGCAGCTCTCCAGTGTGAAGGCCGTCGGTTATGTCATTTATTTTGGAAGGACGCAGATGTTGTGTCTCCTTAAAAACACAGCTCTGATTTAAAGCATCACAACGTTTCATTTAATGTCATTTGTCTGTTAAATCTGTGCTTCTTTGCAAAGCTTCACACTGAGGTCGGTGTCTAAAAATAAAAGGCCAGGACCAAAGCTGCGCTGAAAGTGCTTAGATTACCATCCTTCTCCTTTTCTTAAACACCAAAACAGTTTATTTTTCTGTTTGAATTAAGACTCACACACATCAACACCTGGCAAATACAAATTAATCTTCAATTACTTTATGTTAATCCTCTGTTCATGCAGTAAAAACAGCCATCAGATTACTGAGGAGACTCTGTCTGCTTCGATACTGTGACTCGACTTTAAACGCAACATTTAATGTTAGTAAAGTTAAAAACAAAAGAAGAGTTGACTGCAACCAGAGCGGGTTACGGATGTAATTAAATGTCTGTTAGTAACTAGAAGCTGCAAACTGAAGCTGAAGTTTCTCTGCAGCACACGTGTTGTGATCGACCATCTGGATCAAGACGCTGGCCGTGATTCAAACTGAGCTCTATTTCTGGATGTTTACATTAATATCTTTCAGAGTAATTAACTGCACACGTGGATTAATGCGTTTTAGTCTTTGGCCTCTGAATGTTTTGGCTTTTGTACATTTTAATCTAAAATTTGTCTGAATAATTTGGGAGCTGAAAATTATAACTTTAATACTTCAAAAACTGTGTTTATTCTCATCCAGAAATTAGTTTGTTTGGTATCTGGGTCACCAGACAGATATCCGACCTGTTACTGACATCTGCGATCTTTCGGAGTTGGATCACATTTTCAAAAACCTCAGGGCTCGAGTTTCTCACATGAGAATAACATAGTAACACATCGCATAGTTCATAATATGAAAAGTATTGGTAACGCTTTACTTTGCAAGTCTGTTTCCTGATAATGTCTCTGATTATAGGAAAATAGTGAGAAAGTTCTGAACAGTTAATTGTGTAGTTATTGATTTCCACTACTCCATTTAAAGTCAAGTAAATATTTTTTAATTTTTCTTTTATTATTGAAAACTATTCTTCTTCTCTTTTGTGAATAATATGTTATTGTTTTCTTCTCATTAATATAGCAGTCACAATAACTGAGACTGTAATCAAAAAAAGAGAAAAAAAAAAAAATATATATATACATACACTCACACATATAAGCACAAATACAGGTACCCAAACACTATGTAACATACATATATAAATACTTTTAAGTAAGTAAAGATATAAAAGAGAATTTAAGAGAAAACTGAAACTTTATTCTTCATATATGTTGAATGTTACACTTTTTGTCACACATTTTTGCATCTTCAGCTGTGTGCATTGACTAAAAGACGCTAAGTCATCCTGCTTTAGCATTGAATTGAAATTATTAAATTGGGAGCGAACCAATTAAAACCTGTCTCTATTTTACCTATAATTAGTGCCAAATTACACTGTTCTTTCAGGAAACTCCCTAGGAAATTATTAGGTATTTACATAGCTGTGAAATAAAGTATTACCAAATTATTTGTCAGTGGTGCAACAACAGCAGGAAGATGTAAAAATGATCTGCAAAAGCTTCAAGGCTGTGTATTTAATCCTCGGGTTGCCAATAAAGCTGCTGTGCTGTTGTTTTGAAAGGAGATGCTGTTGTTAGTTACAGTATATTTGTCAATGATGATGATGATGATGGTGGTGGTGGTTGGGGGGTGGTGGTGAGGTCTGGTTCCCAGTATGGAGGATGACAGAGCAGCTGCTGCCTGCACTAACCTTGGTTCCAGATATTTCTGAAGGCTGATCTCTGCAGAGCAAAGATTGTTGTCGTGCCGCAGAATCACTCGGTTAATTTGTTTGTCTATTTCCATTTTATGCTACTTTATACTTCTACTCCACTGCGTTTATCTTAGTTACTATTTACTGAACAGATTAAGATTTGACTTAATAAAACACATGATAAGTTTATAAAATGCAACACGTTGTTAAATGGTTCACAACCTTTTTGGCTTGTGGCCTCATAAATCAGTGTCTTGTTGTTTCTCTTGTCATATTTCAGTCTATGAATTATTAGCAGTTTCACCAAAGAGGGATTTCCCCTCTAAACCTCTCAGATTGTTTCATTTAAATAACTGTTTGGAGTTAAATGAGGTGAAAGTATCCAATGATTCAAAAAAAGAAAATATTACAGAAAAGTTTGTGTATCAGAACTTTTTCTTCTCCCATTAATCATCTCACAACCCCTCAGATTTGACCCTTTGGTGGGGTCTGACCCCTAGGCCGGGAACCACTGGACTAACCTACCTAACATTATATAAAGTAGTTAAAGTAGATCCAACTCAAACAGCTACAACAGTAAAAGACTGTTTACACACTGATGCATCTGTATAACATTGTATATAATAATATATCAGTCTACAGAGCGAGTACTTTGACACTACTGATACTTTAAGTACATTTAGCTGTACTTGGTATTGGTACTTTTACTTAAGTAAAGGATCTGAATACTTCTTCTACTGCTGATTATCTGAGCTAATACTTTACAAGATTATAAATAGACATTTCTGGATTTCCTGTAAAACTAAGAGACAATGACGTGCTGGAGTTGTGGGGAAGAGATGGAAGCTCTCGAGCAACTGTTTGATGTTTGTGAAAAAGCAGAAAATATGTGATATGTGACATTGTTCGTGTTGTGAGTAAGGTATTACTTTTTAAATTGTTTATAAGACAAAGTCTACAGAAGGTGTGCTTATTAAGACTTTTTTTAATCTTCCACCTTGTTGTTTTTGGATCAATCACAGACGTTTTTGTCACCATCCTGCCCCTCGTGTCTCCACTTGGCCCTGACACTGACTTTATCACCTCCCCACACGTTTTTAATGGCTCTGTGCCTCTGTGATCATTAGAGGGTCACATTCACAGAAACTCTTAGCTGCTGTCAAATAACACAAACCTCCAGATCTAAACTTTTGAGCAGTGTCTCTCAAGCTGCAGCATCTTGGATCATCAACACCACTCTTCTTCTTTGTGGTGTTATGAGGTTATACAGCGTCCTGGCTGCTGGACTTTGCTGTTTCAACTGTAACGGGCGATTGCAACATCCCAAATAGCCTATACGGTCTGTAACTGTGAGCCCCTCCTCTTCATATGACACCGACAACAGCTGCTGCTCCGTCCTGTACGATCCTGTCTCCTTCCCCCGGCCGGTCCATGTGTGGAGCCTGCTGGCCAGCAAGCCAATAGGTGCTATTTAAAAAGAGCCAAATTCAGACACACAGCGAATGAGGAGGGGTGGAAAAGAAGGACGGAGAGAATCGTGTTTGTGGTCATGACGGTTCACTGTAGCTGTGTTAGTGTGAGTGTGATGGAAGTTTACAACTAAAGTTACAGCTGGGCTGGCTTCCAGGTTTGAGAGATTCAGGTTTCAGGAGCTGTAACACGGGGAGTAGCATTATTAGCATTGTCAGTTTTATTCAAAAGTATTGGGTTATTGAAGAGGAAGATCAGCCACCTTCCACAGCAAAAGATGGTTAAATAAGAAACCTGTCAGAAACTAATGGAAAACCAATTAAGTAACAGTTATCTTTAATATTCTGAAAAGGTATCTGAAGTTGTCTCAAGGGTCAAGAAACCTCCAAAGCACATTAAAGACCATAAAATGTCAAATTCAGTCAGAATCAAGTTTATTGCCAAGCAGGTTCTCACATACAAGGAATTTGCCTTGTTATATTGGTGCATGACAATAAACATAGTAAGTAGAAAATATAAAGAAAGATAAAGCAAGTCCAGAAGCATAAATATAAAATATTAAAGAAATATAGTTAAATACTAAACAAGAGTCTACAGCCATGCTAGCAGCTCTGTGAGGTTGTACTTATACTAAATGCTAACACTGGCATGCTAACACGCTCACAATGACAGTGCTAATGCTGATGTTAAGCAGGTATAATGTTTACCATTTTCCTCACGTTAGTGTAACGTTTGCTAATTAGCACTAAACACAAAGTGCAGCTGAGGCTGATGGGAACGTCATTAGTTTTGCAGGTATTTGGTCAAAAACCAAAGTATTGGACAAATTGTACATGATGATGGCACCAGATGAAAAGTCAGAGGATTACCAAAGTTATTAGGATTCATCATCTGGGGACCATGAATGTCTGTACAAAGTTTTATGGCAAACCATCCAACAGTTGTTGGAGCGACTGACCGACAGAGACACTGCCAGCCCTGGAAAAAATAAAAAATAAAACAATAAGATAAGATATAATAATATAAAACTTTATTAATCCCGAAGGAAATTCGTGTGTCAGAGATCGCTCAAACATTACAACAACATAGAAATAAGTGATAAAAGTAAAGTGTATAAGGAGTAAATGCTAACACCAGTGCCTACTAGAATAACAATACAAGTAAGATACATTTAATAAAATAAATAAACTAACATAAAAAAGTAATAAAATATATCCACATAAAATTTGTGTAAATAATAATAATAATATTAAAGCCCTTTTCAAAATCGTTACGTTACGAAGTGCTTCACAAAGGCAGCGAAATAAAACAGACAAGTCATAAAAGAAAACAGATACCAATACAGTGTAGGAGAAAAAAAAGGAAAAATAGGAAAAGAAAAACATTTTTAAAGTAAATAAAAGACAGGTCAAAGAAAGGAAAGGCTCTCCGATAAAAGTATGTTTTAAGAAGCGACCTGAAGGAGATCACTGACTCAGCCGACCTGATTTCCTCGAGCTACACATGAAACAAAGCAAGTAAAAGTCAGACTATGAAAAACTCCAGTTCAGTCTAATAATTAACTCAAAGTAAATGCGTCTAATAACACTAACTAGAAGGTTGTGAAGGGCGAAGCGTCACGAGAGAAACATCATGTTTAACTGGCACTCAAATAGGCACCTGGGTTACTTTTCACTCCCACCCTGACACAGCGCTGAGGTGATCTCTGCACTCGGATCAGGTGAATAATAACAAACCGCGAGCCAGGAACAAAGATCACCGTCTCCTGTTTACGTTCACACGTGCAGCTCAGTTTTCGTTACTGCTTAACAGATATTACTGAGCTAATAGCCTACCATTTTAGCTAAATGCTAAAAAGTAGTAGCATTATCCCACAATTGTCATTGGTAGCTGCAGTGGCCTCCTTATGGGAGGTGAAGACTTGTGTTAAACGTGTGTTGTTGTTGGAGTTGGAGATATATTTTTTTTTTTAATCAAGGAAGTCCACTTTTGTGCTCATGTGCTGCAAATATTTAGTGGCTCTGGCAACAAATATAAACATTATATTACTACAAACATGCTACCAGTTGGTGAAATCACCATCCTCCCATTGCCTCGCCAAGACTGGGAGACACAACATCCAACACTTTTTTTTAAGGAATTTAAAAACTAAATATCATATAAAGTTCGCTAGAGTTTGGATGCTCAATCAGTGTCCAGTTATACAAAAGAAAACAACTTGGAACTCGAACAAATGTACAGTAAAATGTACAGAGTTTTGGTTCTGACTTGTTGTGCAGAAGCCATTCCTTCCTTCCACCCGTGCCTCATGCACTCTTCACAGCCAGAACAACAGATACACAACCAAAAGTACAAAGAAATTGACATATATGACCCTTATGTCTCCTTAGTTATATCCAGGAAAGTCCACGTTCGCCATTTCTCCCATTTGTTTATGTCAGACACCCTCTCTGCATATCAACACTTAAATGTGATCCCTACACTCTCTGTTACACTCCTCATTACACTGCGATCACGAATACGACTCCCCAGATGCTTTATAGGTGAAATACACAGCGTGTGACGTGCAGCACTGAATGCGGGGGGGGGGGGGGGGCGACCCTGAGCTAAATTTCTGGACGACCTTGCGAAAGGACACTCGCACCTGTCATTCACACCACTACCGGCCCCTGGAGACAGAGTTTGTAGGTGGATTTAGAAACGATGTCGGCGCTGTTGTTGTGTTGTGTGATGTTGAGAGATTAGCAGAGCAATGTGCATCTGTCAGAGGGTTTGATGTGTCCTCCAGTGACCATGAAACAATACTGTGATTTAAAGGCTGGAAACATTTGTGTTTCGGTTGTTTATCAGAAATACACCGTTTACACCTTTTTAATAATTCGAGGTATAAAGACACATTGTGGCGGACAAAGAAGAGATGACAAAACATTTTTAAGAGAGGTGGAAAGTGATTCTTGATTTCTTTAGAGTACTTTAACAGTCTGTGGAAGTCAGAACGAACAAGGAAACCAATTAAAAATGTTCACACAAAGTATATTTAAGAAACCATGTGTATTTTGTACATTTTATCCCATTTATTACAAATCTCATAATATTTATTTTACATTATAATCCAGAGCTCTGTACATATTTTATACATTTTTGTATGTCAGAAAATCTAATTCTAGGTCCTAGTGTCCCGCTGCTACAAACAAAATCAACAATAACGCAACTTTTAAACTGAATACAAACTAATAGCAGCATGGAAGTCAGAAAAACACATCAATATTTCCAAAAAACTGTGATATATTGTTTTTTTTTGACAGAAATGTAAATTAAATGTAATCAACTGGTGTACTGGCATGGTTCATTAAGCAACATTGCTGTATTTCTATACACCATGTTCTTCCAAATAATCCCATTGTGCTAAACTCGTCCTTTAATGGGCCAAGTATACCTGTATGTATTGCATTCATACACACACTCACACACTGTATTTCAGCCTTACATAATAGCCAATTTATTTTATTTTATATCACTCAAATGGTTTGAACAGCTTGTGTCTTCACTTTGCAAATGACATCTTTCTCTTCTTTTTTTTCAGGTGCTGTGTGCTGTGTTGAAGTGAAACCACCAACGAAATCCAAAACGATCAATTATACCTTTCTTTCTGTTCAGAGGAAGACAACACACAGCTACAACATCCAGCCTAAAGCTGAGGGCTTTTTTTGTTAGTAAAGGAAGTCAGCACTTACCTCAGTGTCAGGAAGCACTTTTTGTTTAATTTAGTTGATCAGCAGGATATTTAGCAAGTGAACAAGTGTTCCTATCTGTCAAGAGGTCAACTCAGTAAACCTTGATTACTGTAGGAAACTATCTACAGAAGTAAACTACAAACCTACAAAAAAACAACCTCAACAGTCAAACGATGGCCCCCAAGAAGAAGGCACCCCGTCAGAAGAAGCCCGCTGTGGAAACCGTCTCTCAGGTCGCCATGGAGACCGCCCCAGTCCCGCTGAAGGTGGAGAGCCGTGGTGACGGCGTGGTGGTGGTGGAGACCGGGGTGAAGAAGATCGAGCAGATGGCGGCGCTGGACATCGCTCAGCTGAACAGGCTCAACCTGCCGCTGCCGCCGCCGGTCATCAAGCCCGGAGAGAGGGGCCTCGGCCTGGGCAGCGAGCTGACACGACCCCTGCACGGCAACGCCCTGCTGGAGGAGCTCAGCAAGATGCGGCAGGAGAAGTAGGTTCTGATACTTATGTTTGTATCTGATATGAAATGATACAATTAAGGTACGATACAATACCATTATGATAAGATACAATTATGATACAATACAATTCTATGCAATGCAATTACGATACATTTACGATACATTTACGATACATTTCGATACATTACAACTACGATACAACACAATTACGATACATTAGTTACGACACAACACAGTTATGATACGATACAATTACGATACAATTTTGATACAATACAATTCTATGCAATGCAATTACGATACATTTACGATACATTTACGATACAATACAATTACAATACATTACAATTATGACACAACACAATTACAACACAACACAATTATGATACGATACAATTACGATACTTCATTTTACCATTATATTATAACATATGTATTGTATTGTGTCATGAGTTATTGTCTCAGGTATGCGTGTCATCCATCCGTCCTTCTGTGTCCACCTGCCCCCCCCTCAGGTTCCTGACTGACCTGGAGTTGGCCTGTAAGACAAAGGCCTTTGACGTCCACAAGCTGGTCATCTCCTCAGTCAGTCAGTACTTCAGAGAGATTCTGGCCAAAGACCCCGGCATGAAGCGCCTGGAGCTCCCCTCCCTCTCACCTCTAGGTAGGACATCCCACTGTATGTCTGTTGCATCAATCCTCACATAAAGCAGAATGAAAAGGACCTCATGGTTTTCAAACTTTGAAGACGTCACCTGGAGCTTCAGGCATCATGTGATGACCATTATTCACTATTTTCTGACATAATATAGGCCAAATGGTTAATTAATTGAGAAAATAATCACCAAATTAATTGATAATTTGGATAAAAAAAACCTTAGTTGCAGTTGCAGTAATATTTCACTCAGCATGAGCATCATAAAGCCTCAATGATGCTTTGAGCAGCTAAAACATAATAGAATTTATTTGAATTACATTTTCTCCTGGCCACAGCAGGCTTTGTTTCTACTTCCTGACAAATATCTGGTTCCCCATGTTAGATTCTCAGGTTGGGCTACAGTTAAATCAAACGTCTGTCTCACCCCCCCCACCCCCCACCCCCCCCGTCTGCAGGTCTGGCCAATGTCATCACCTTCGCCTACCTGGGTCGCGTCCACATGTCCCTCTACACCATCGGTTGCACCGTCTCCGCCGCCGCCACCCTGCAGATCCCTCAGCTCCTCAAAATGTGCATGGACTTCCTGCTGGCCGAGCTCAACGTGCAGACCTGCGTCTACGTCTGGAACATCGCTGCCGCCTACGGCCTGCTGCCCGTGTGCGACGCCGCCCGCCACTTCGTCCTGGAGAACTTCGTGCAGTTCGCCGACACGCCGCTGTTCAACCAGCTGACCCTGGAGCAGATCTCTGCCTTCCTGCAGGACGATTTGCTGCTGTTGCCTTCAGAGGTCACCGCCTTCCAGGTCAGAGGTCAAACTTTGTCTTTAAAGGTTGACATAGGATATGCCGTCAAATGTTTCTTTCCTTCTGAATTACTTCTTGCACTTAAAGCAGAATGAATCATAGCTGAGGTCTAATCGTTGGTACAGGAAGTCAGTTTAAATTCAAATTCAACTCAAAAGGTTCTTGAATCCATGAATCAATGAGAACATAACATTCACTTCTGATGAACTGAGGAGAAATGCCGGGTCTTCTAGGAGGCGACTGCTGCCTCTTCCAGGATTAACTCGTCGACCCTCTGGACCTTCCTGCTATTTTCATCCGGTCCTAAAAACAGACCCCGGACCAGCTGTTCAGAGCATAACACAGATCCATGAATCAAAGAAACCACCAAGTATAACTCACTGTATTCAAGAAGAGAGCTCGTTTATTAATATACAACTCCATTACAGACCTAAATAGACAAGCAGCTGAGAGAAGCAGTGATGTTGTATTTATAAACTGGACGAAATGTGAGTCTGTCAGTGTTTGACTGAACATGACTATTATCCTGATTTAGGTTTTTATTGTCTCTTTATTTCTTATATATCTTATATTACTGGAATTGATTTTATCTATTTTATTGATTTTATATTTTCCTGATTTTAATTTGCTCCCAAATGCAGTAAAATTTTATCAGACAAGCCAAAAATATAACAGAATACATCAATCAATAATACTGATTGTTAAATAAATAAAAGAAATATAAAGCTTAATACTTTACATTTAAGTTTTTTATTTTTATCTTTTGCCACCAATTAGTTGATGAAATAAAATAAAATGTATTTTATGTTTCTTTTTCTTTTCACTCATATTATTTTTCAGCTCCTTAGTTTTTCTATTTTCTGGGTCTTGCCATCATTTAATAATTTATCTACTTCCTATTTTTCCTAAGCAACATTTCCTATATTCCTCCTTTAACTAACGATGTTATCTATTGATGTATTCAGTCTTATTTCTAACTTGTTTAACACCCTTTAGACAGTTTCATTTTTGTTTGCTGGGTTTTGAAAGAGGCTCTATAAAGATAATTGTATTATAACACATTACATATTGATGTGCTTCATGTTGCATTTTTGTCATATTAGCTGAAAACGTCTCTCTTTCTCCAGCTGGCCATGAAGTGGCTCGACTTCGACGCCTCTCGTCAGGCTCACGCTGCAGAGCTCCTGTCTCACGTCCGCTTTGAGACGATCCCTGCCAGCGAGCTGGTGAGTCAGATCCAGCCAGTGCCCCGCATGATGATGGACCCTCAGTGTCACCGCCTGCTGGTGGACGCCATGAACTACCACCTGCTGCCCTACCAGCAGAACACCCTGCAGTCCCGCCGCACGCAGGTCCGCGCCGGTCAGCAGACTCTGCTCACCGTCGGTGGTCGGCCATCACTCACTGAGAGAGCTCTCAGCCGCGAGGTCGGTGCTTTTTGTTTTTGTTGTTTCTATGTGTTCAAAAGAAAAACAAGATAAAATCCCTCATTGACCTTTGACCCTGGTGTCCAGGTGTTGTGGAGGGACCCTCGTGAAGGAGGAGCCACCTGGCGTCACCTCACCCAGCTGCCGGCGAAGAGCTTCAACCAGTGTGTGGCTGTGATGGACGGCTTCCTGTACGTGGCTGGAGGAGAGGACCAGAACGACGCCCGCAACCAGGCCAAACACGCCGTCAGCACCCTCAGCAGGTACGAGGACGGGAAGGATCACATATCTGACCGTCTCAAAACATACAGGCAGAGGAAGAAATAGTGGTACCACTTTCTAATAATAACCCTTTACTTTATAAAGAATATATAACATGTAAGTAATAGTTTTGGCTTCTGTTGATTCTTCTCCAACACAACTTGCTTTGCCTTTTTTAACCATTTATAAACCATTTATAATAGAAGCCTTATTAAAAAGTGGTACAGAAATGATTAAAGTGCTACTTGTTTGGGTTTTGTCACAGAGCTTGCTGAGCTGCTGGGGAAGGAAAAGTTCACTAGATTCAGACTTCATAGTCTGAAATAAACACAGTAAACCCTGTATGATGATATCTGATCGCACACAAACTCATGGCTGGATTAACCTTCTAGGAAGCCTGTCAATTTCCCTCTCTGCATTGTGCACAACATTTCTATGCTGGAATAAACTTTGTCCCATGTTTGCAGGGTGGTAATGTGATTAAACACAAATTAATTTAGGAAAGTGATGCTTTTCGGGGTCCACTTTGCTGGTTGGTGATCCAGCCCTGCATGAACCCCTCTAAACATGACCCTCTGCCCTTTACCTCCACCAGATATGACCCTCGCTTCAACACCTGGCTCCACCTGGCCAGCATGCGTCAGCGCCGCACCCACTTCTCTCTGGCAGCCAGCGGCGGCCGCCTGGTCGCCATCGGCGGCCGCAACGTGGAGGGTCTACTGGCCACCACCGAGAGCTACCTGCCCTCCTCCAACACCTGGCACATGCGTGCGCCCATGGAGGTGCCCCGCTGCTGCCACTCCAGCGCCACCCTGCCCTCTGGAGACATCCTGGTGACCGGCGGTTACATCAACTGCGCCTACTCCCGCTCTGTGGCGTGCTACAAAGTGGAGACCGACACCTGGACCGAGAAGGCCTCCATGGAGACACCCCGCGGCTGGCACTGCTCCGCCACCCTCGGAGGGAAGGTGTATGTGGTGGGAGGAAGCCAGCTGGGGCCCGGTGGTGAGCGGGTGGATGTGCTCTCTGTGGAGGTCTTCTCTCCAGAGAGTGGCACGTGGAGCCGGGCCGCCCCTCTCCTCCTCGGGGTGAGCACCGCCGGCCTGTCCCCGCTGGCCGACAAGCTGTACCTGCTGGGAGGCTGGAACGAGGCGGAGAAGCGCTACAAGGCGGCCGTCCAGAAGTACGACCCAGCCACGGACAGCTGGTCCATGGCGGAGGATCTGCCCGAACCCACGGTGGGAGTGTCCTGCTGCACCCTGACCCTGCCACCCCGCCACACGCCTCGCCGGCAGCAGCACCGCAACACCCCGGCCCACGAAGAGCAGCAGCAGAAGAACCGGAGCAGAGAGAGCAGCACGGCTCCTTCACAAACCATCACAGCATAGCGAGACTGGAAGACTGGAGGGATGGTTTAACCTCTGGAGAACATCTGGATCATGTCCGCTCTTTTTTTATGTTTATATCTATGTGGAAAAATTCACCCACTTAAAAAATAATTTCAGATAAAGAAAAGATAAAAAATATAACAAAAATAACAATTACTCCCAACAAAACAGTAGAAAATAATGAAACTTAAAATATATTGTAGAAATACTTAATGTATATAAAAAATAAATATATTTTATATTTTTATAAATATAACTCTAAAATTACTCATAACAATGATTACAGAGAATTTGATTTGCACAGAATGTGCATATTTTCCATAGATTTACGCTGTTTAGATGAAGTATTCGTCCTCAGTCCGTCATGAGGTGATTTTCAGGTTTCTAAAAAACATATTTACTTGATATCTGACTTCCATTATTATAATTACAAGAGAGAGAAAGATTACAATTAGATGCTAATTTAAAATAGAACCACATACAGACCCATGAAGTGCCCATCTATGTGCTGGTTTTGAACTGAGAGCTTGCGTGGTCCAAAGTGGTCTCGGGAGGTTTTACACGGATGGAAACAGGAGAAAAAAGGTGGATGAGGGATGAATTGTAGAGTCGAGCAGGTGGAGGAAGAGAGGTGATGGGTGGAGGATGAAGAAGGATGGAAAGACGGGAACAGTGTCTGTCTGTGAGCGGGTTTGGGTTGAACAAACATCACTGTGAATCCACTGGCAGTTTGTGTACAAAGATTTATCTAGGCAGCGTGTGCAACTGTGAAAACAAGTGTGAATGTGTGTGACAGCGACGAGTGAGTGACAGGAGCGTGTGGCTGCTACAGGAAATGAGCCAATTCTGAGAAAAACTGCAAGTATCAAGATTTCTCATCAGCAAACTTTAAATGTTTCTCACGAGGATGAAAGCAGGCCAGCGATTAACAAACCTGAGTTTATTGTTTTATTTATTTAATGGATATCTGTCAGAAGTAGTGTTGTGGCTAAACATATATATATAAAAAATAAATTAGATGTAGTACTTAAAAATACAAATTTTATAAGTGCAATGGAGTGGGAGGATTAAGATGTGAACACAAAGAGGAAGGCGGTGTGAACTCAACAACACAGGTGAGATTTGAAAAGGAAGTTAATGGAAAATAACACGAGTGAGGCTTCGATACTCCTCAACTAAACTTTCCCAAGAAGAAGAGTGAGAAAAATGCTTATAAAAAGATATAAAATGTAAAGAAAAATGCATAAAAATCTGAAAAATACACATAAAAATTCAACAAATAAAAACAAAATTCAACAAATGAAGAAAAATCTTACAAATGTGTGACGAAATCTTACAGCTCACCTGTGTTTGTGTTTTAAAACATTTGCCTCCTCTGACAAATAATTTTTACTGAAACTTAAAGACAAACTACCAAGTGAAGAACCAGTGAGACTCCAGCAGCTGTGCAGCACATTGATGATAAATGTTGTTTATCATGAGGTACAATGAGGCTAATCCGGCTCATTCTGATTGGCTGAATCCTTCTGTATTTGTCTCCTTCTTGGCACCGGATGAACTCTGTGCTGGTGGTTTCACTGAATAAAGCCAACGTGATCAAAACACGCCGACTCTCTGCCTTATCTTTTATTTACACGTGCAGGGCTCGGCTTTCATGTGCTGCACGAAACAGAAACCTCTGAGGTCAGAGGTCAAGGTTAGGATAATATTAAGAATTCTAATTTAGCAATAATAGTGATCATTAGTCTGAGTTAAGGAGCATGTGATTAACACATTTTAAAGATGAAGAGCAGGAAGAATTTCCTCGGTTATTGCTTTATATTGGATTATCACTGATGCTATAAAGTAAGCAGCAGTGTAATGTAGCACGTAGCTAGTTAAGGTGAAGCAAAGATGACATTCAGTATATTGGATAGTTTGATTTACTGTTTAACAGTGGATTGTGGTTTACATGTTCAATAATAATTTTAAACCCTTAAACTACAAAGTAAATATGAAGTCTCAAATAAATGTAGTGGAGTAAAAAGTAAAATATTTCCCTCTGAAATGTAGTCAGGGTTCATACAGCTTTATATGACTAAAATTCAAGCACTTTCAAGGTACCTAACCAAAATTTCCAGACTCCCAAAGCGTTTATCATCACATCTAAATTGTTACTATACACACCAGGAGACAACAAATGATGACATTGTTTCATTTTAAATATTGTTTTTGGTTTACATGACTGAGTATATTTGAAGTCAATCATATTCCTAACCTTAAACACATACAATTAAGCATATTCCAAACTTTCAAGACAACCCTGTGTAGTGAAACAGAAGTATTAAGTAGCATAAAATAGAAATACTCAGTCAAGTAAGTCTGAATTGTATTTAGTTGCAGTACTTGTTCTCCCCAGATGGGGGATGGAGGTTTTGTTCTTGTTTGCAGATTCTGTCATTTCACGAGTCCATGTTCCAGATTTCAGGGTTTTGTCCGAGAAAGTTTCAGCGAACTCAATAAACCCGCTTCTTTAAAGTGAGATGATTACATTAGAGGAAAGTCTGTAAATAACAGATCTGATTGACTGAACATCCACATCTGACATGTGAACACATCAACACTACTGCCCACACGAGGCTAAAGCTCCTCCTACAGGCAGCGAGTCAAACTGACCTCTTACTACAAAATGAGGTCTATCAGAGTCCTGATGCGTCAAGATTTTAAGCAGTTAAGAAATTAGATGACTGCACATTAAGTAAAGGAGACACTTGTAAATAAGTAGCCATGTCTGCTTATACACTGTAGAAATACCACAATAATGTCACAAGACGAGTCATTTTTTCCATTTTATTACTTTGTTACAAACAAGATCAAAAGGTGGTCCTTTACTTGCCGGGGAGGATGATGCCGTCATACTGAAAAAAGAAATGAGGACAAACATTAGATCGTAGTCGACAGTATTTCAGCAGAGAAAATAAAACATGAAAGCGACCTGCAGGTTAAATTTGATTCTGAAAACATTTCAGCAGGTCAGGAGAGAAGTGACAAGAATCAACCCCCAATAACGAGAAAATATCACAAAACCACAAAAATGAGTTAATAAGCCCTGCAGTAATTCAAATGAGAAGTTTTTAAGTCAGCCATCACATGAACTTGACCCCAACATGACCCTCTTTAAAATCATGAAGCCATTCCTGAAGCACATGTGCTGCCATCTTTGAGCGATCAGTGAGACACTCCGGTTAAACAGAGCACATTTTTGGGTTTAAAATTTTCTGCAAATTAGCCACCAAATCTCCCAACATAAACATGTTTGAACCAATATGAAGTCAAAGTTCTATAACAATGGAATATATCAGGGTTTCTTCTTTAAGGACACTGACATTATTCTTGATGGATGCATAATTTCTAACGGAGGTTAGTTTACGGCCAACTACAGCCTTTCGATAAAGATAACGACTCTACAAAAGTCTTTCCCTCTTGCCTTTTTTTTTTTTTTTTTTAAATATAAATAAAAAGTTCAATGTGAGCTTTTAACAGAATCTGGAGAGCTGGTCTACAATTTCCAGCTCTCTCAGCATATGTGGGAGCCCTGACACTCACTTTCTGCTGGAACCAGCGCATGGCCTCCTCTTTGCGGATGCGGTGCCTGAAACCGATGCGGCCTGTTTTCCGCTTCTTGTCGGCGATGCTGAAGCCGGGTCTACCCAGAACCTGAACACAAGAGAGGGGACAGAGCGGTTCAGAAAAGCTTCAACTGAACATAAAACACGATTTCTCCATCACACACACACACACACAAACACCACAGACCCGTCAATCAGTGTCAATCAATATTTGTTGCCTGGCCTCTTGACCTCAATACTGGTTGAGTATAATGATGGAAAATTCCGGGATTTAAGCAGAGTCAGTAACACAAGTCCAGTGTTGATTCTCTACACTCAGAAAAGTTGATTTTAAAGGTTTCTTGCTAAAACTCTCAAATGAAAGTTAATCAGTTT